>JAANDH010000231.1:0-42445 GCA_011799765.1 Nymphaea thermarum | reverse complement strand
GGGGGGGGGGGGGGGGGGGGGGGGGGGGGGAATAAGCAGACCAGCTAAGACAGTCACCAAATCATATACAATTCAACAAATGGTAGATAGATAATGGTTGAACAAACATTTATATATATATATATATATATATATACACACACGAAGAGAGAAAGAGACCGTTCAACCTCCTCTATCAGAATGAACCATGCCCAACATAAAGTTGTTCATCAATCTCTCTCTCTCACTAAATTGATTTTGATTTTTTTATACTATTTGCTCTCTTTGGGTGAGCAAAGTTTGACCCACCGTTCAAAGAACATCAAAGTCTTACCCAACCTCTTGTTCCATAAGGTATAGGGCCTCATTTGGTGTCTGGAAGTGTCGCCCCCACCATGTTTCAACTTACCCATCAGTAGCTCCTAGTTTGCGGCACAGTGAGTTGACACTCGAAGCATTCAAAATACCGATTCTCTCTGTTGCCTTATTAGCCTGGCCGGGCGGATGGTTCCTAACCACAGTGGGTTACATTGTCAATAGTTAAAGTTCATTAATGATAGGAGGGTAGCTCTTGACTTTATTAATCTTCTTTGAATTCTATAAGGAGGGTTACACTGTCAATAGTAAAAACAAACATATATCTATAACTTCAGCTACTAAAATATTTTCCTTTTAAGAAGATGATTGAAACGTCGGTCTCAAACCAAACTTAACAACCCTTGCTAAATAAAACCCAGTGTTTTTGAACCGAATTGGCGCATCTTGCTGAATCATGAATAGGGGCACTAGCATATTATTAAAAAATCATTTTTAATGAAAAATGTATAAAAATAATTAGAAAATTTTAAAATATAAAATAATGGCTTAAAATTGACATGTTGCACTCATGAATGGGTCTTGAAATTCATTGATACTATTAAAATCCGCATAGAGTTCAAATGGCCTCCACTCGGTAGGTTTCATCCATGGCAATTGTCGAAACTTGTAGGAGGTTAAACAAAGGCAGTCGGCCCTGCACCCAAGTCTATTTTCTCAACATTCATAGAAGAAAAACAATTATTCCCAAAGGGGTTGGTGCAACGACTGAAATGAAAACAAGTAAGCGGCCGGTTCTCGTTTTGAGCACTCGTGGCATTAACCCTTTGTGTTATAAAAAGGAGTCACTAAAATATAAGCTTGAGTGGTAGGCCCTGTACCTTGAGGGGATAAAGGTTTGGTTAAAGCTTCCGTTTTCTTGAAAGCAATGAGAAACCCTGCCCACCCAAAAGAAGAAGAAACAATTACAAAAAACTTCCCAACTTTTGGGCCAATTACAAATTACCACATAATTTGATGGGGCTGCCATATAGCCGCATAATTTTGATACTAATTATGGAGAAGCCACTACTTTTACGGCAGTGGATGAAAAAAGTGCATCTTTTTGAAATATCAAAATTGGCCCAATACTTGCATCCCTTCTTCGCAGATCCCACAAAAAGCTACCAATCTGTTCTACCCAACTGCAACAAGGCCAACTCCGTCCTTCCCATGAGCATGAAGAGGTGATGAGGTTAGGGATGTTGGTGAAGCCAAAAGACTCTAGAAAGGTGTCTGCTCGTGGAATAGAAAGAGTTCGTTGCATCAACAAAGTGTAGTAGTCAAAAACGCTGACTGAAGCGCATCGATGTGTACTCCTCGGCTGTGAAAGAGAGGGCGCTTCTGAGCTCAATCAATCCCGACACAGGTGATTACCCGGAACTTGACACTCAATGGAAAGTCAAAAGGAAGACAAAATCCGCTTTGAAAGCGATTCAAGAGACCATAAGAACGACGACCGGGATTGACTTGAACTTGAACTTAAACTTGACTCGAGCTCGACTCTTTTAATGAACTAAGTAGAATTCCAGTAAATGAACTCGCTTGTTTTAAGGAGTCGAGCCCAAGCTGAGCAGGAATATGTAAACTTCAGTGTTGCCACTATTAAAAGCTTAGCCTAATGGGCATCGTTTACGCCTACCAAACCAACCTGGACGTTCAGAGTTCAAATCTAAGTAACCCCTCTAATATTAAAAGCAATTTTTTAATAACCAGCTTAACCGAGCAGAGTTGAGCTTCTTCACCTCAAGCTCGAGCTGAATGAACATCTTTACCTGCTGTCTCCATTTCACCAAGCTTAGGTGATACTCGCCCCTAGTGGAGGAGACCCATTTGAGGGAAGGTAGCCTTCTATTTTTTTAGATCGATGGTTGAAAGAAAGCTAAAAAGAAAAAGAGTATGGTGGAACACTTTCATCGTCTAGAATTAATTCATATATTTTTCTTCTGATGTCATATTTTCATTGCCCGCCTTTCTAATTTGATTGTATGATTTACTGGCTTTGTCTGTTCATTCCAACTAATTAACAAGAAATTACCCTTCATTTATTTTCTGAGAAATCGAAGCTGGATCCAGAAGTTGGAGGAAGGGGCCATTGAATTAAAGCGAACAGCAATAAGAAAGGAAGACGGGAAATTGCTACGGTATATTAATTCCTCTCCCGTTATCAGTAAACTGGCTGTCCTGAAAATGACCAGCGACCAAGATAATAATTAACGCTTTAATTTTCCTTTCCCTGTCAAATTAGTTTTGAGGGTAATCTTTGCTATTTGACTTTAGTAAATTTAATTTTATACTCGATGCATGCGCATGAAGACAAAGTCATCGAAAGACGTACCCGAGGAAACGAATATGTTTTTTTTTTTCTCCTTTTCCTGTTTATTAATATGGTAACGACGGAAGAGCAAGGCAGCTATTCGATTACAGGTCGACGTCAAACATTAAAAAGAACTTCGAAAATGTATAATGTATTGGTCTTATATATATATATATATATATATATATATATATATATATATATATATATATATATATATATATATATATATATATATATATATATATATAATCAGAGGCCACTTGAGCAAGGGATAAAAACCAGACTTTTTAAATTCATGTTAAAAAATGTTTGAAACAAAAACTGAACCTTTTAATGTATTTGTAAGCACTAATCTAATGTAAGACATGCTTTAGTTCAAGTTATATTTGTAAAAATAATTGATCTTTATACTATCAAATTTTGACGGTATAAGAGCGGTTCATTTGTTTTTACTAGTAAAAAAACATTCTTTGACTAAGAAAACGATTAGCTTAATATATTTTTATCATCAAACCACTCATAAGATCATATTTATAAGGTTAGACTTTTTAAAAAATAATTTTTTTCATAACTAAGTTAATAGGTATGGTTTTGTTTCTTACACATGGTCCGGTTTTTATGAACATTTGATTGTCACGTAATATAGGATGTGACATATATTTAATCTTTTCGTTGATCATGTTATGTCACATCCTATAAAACGTGGAAATTGATACTTAATGATATTATGACTATAACCAACTATCCAGTTGGCTAAACTCTTCTCTCTGGCTAATTATTTCAAATTGGGAGAATGATGGAGAGAAGGGAAAGGGGCACTAACAACTTTAGTTGGAAAACAACTATCACATCCCCTCGGCCCTTAACTCCCAAAGGAAAGTAACATCCACAGGAATCAAATAAGAGACCCACTCAGTCCATGGCTCTTAGCTATAAGCCGTTGGCTTGGGTACCAATCAAAAGTATCACGGTTATTTGGATTGATATTTGCTTCTAAACTTGAACCTTTTGTGAATTATTTATATATTTATCAATTGGATTTGAATTCACCCTGCAGGGATCTTCATATTAATAATTATGCCTTCCACAATGGTTTTGATATTTTTAAAAATAGGCTTTTGCAAGTTTAATCATAATAAAAGAAAATATTAAAATTTGATGCCTCAACTAAATTTAGGACTGAAAAAGTTAAAGAGTATTCGTTTCTTAAGACCTTCTAAGATCCACTTCACATCATCTAGATGAATGAATTTACACGGTACTTTTTGGAGGCATGATAAATTGAGGGGGCAAGATTGACTTGAAATTTGGTTGTTGCTCAGGTAGATTTTAGAATCAATCCAAACCCATTAATCGGATTCGAATTTCAGATGTTCGAGTCCAAATCCAAACCGTTGCCTGTGCTCCTTGAATTTGAATTTCGTGAAGACCGAAGCCCCAAACCAAGTAAATGACAGAAAACAATCACACGGCACTCTCTCTCTCTCTTTCTCTCTCGGTATTCCAATAGTCTTCCTGCACGTATCGACCTGTGATGGCGTAGCGTGAATTACTTACAACATCAAGTCTTACAGAAATACCTCTCTCTCTCTCTCTCTCTCTCTCTCTCTCTCTCTCTCTCTCTCTCTCTCTCTCTCTCTCTCATGGCGGATGCAAAGCTCTCTAACGGCGGCCTCCATAGCCACAACAGAGCGCCTAGCAAGGAGATCAGGCGACGCAGTTTGTTGCTGATCAGAGCAACATCAGCTACGCGGCTCCTCCTGCTACTGCTGGCCCTCCACATGAGTTGCACCCTCCTCCGCTTCGCCATCCCTCTCTACCTATCGCCGGACCGGCGGTTCTTGCCATGCACCATGGCCGGAGATCCCGCCCTCCACAATCAAGGGGAGGCAGCGCCTTCCAAGAGTACAAGAGGCATGTCGACGTTGGTGCATGAGGAGGAAAGGAACGAAACGGAAGGAGGAGAAAATGATGATGGTCGTGAATTTTGGAGGCAGCCGGAGGGGTTGGGCTTCCGGCCGTGCCTGAACTTCAGCGAGGAGTATAGAAGGTCGTCCCGGAGGATCATGGAGGTCGGTGGCGGGGAGCGGGCCACCATGAGGCGGAGGTTCCTCATGGTGGTCGTCTCCGGCGGGCTCAACCAGCAGAGGAACCAGATCGTCGACGCCGTCGTCATCGCCAGGATCCTCGAGGCGGCTCTCGTCATTCCGACCCTTCAAGTGAATGCCATCTGGGGTGACGAAAGGTTGGTAATTGATTGCATGGATTTTAACGCGTTAATTTCTTTCCTTTTCAAAGTATACCGTTTTTAACGTCCTTAAATAAAACATTTGTAGCAGGGAATAGATAATTTGCACTTTTTTCTCTTTAACATCATTTGCTCAAGAAGAACTGAGAATACAACTGGACTGCAATTATCTATTTCTCTCTGTTTTACTTCTTAACGTAAAGTTGTTGCTTGTTGAAGCTTCTCCATTTAGATTTTAAAGCTTTAACGCTCGAATTCTTCGTGGAGAATAGGCGTCGAGTTGGTGCATTTTAGTCTAAAATAGTACAACAACTTCTTCGAGGCAGAAGAGATCCGGCTGCATTTGTTAACCTGTCATACCTAACATGACCTCTTATATATATTTATATATATATAACCCTGCTTTTAATTTGATATGTTTTTTTATAAGAACTCAAACTATTCTGTTCAAGAAATGTACTGTGTTACCGGCAGATCTTTGCATATGACAGACTAAAACAAATAGCTCTAACGCTTGCTTATTATCTTGAGGGGCATAACTTGGCTAGTTAAAATCGTGAGAACAAGATGAATGTCAATTCAATCCCCCATGGTAATATGCTCATAGATTAAGATCTTGGGGCAGTCATACTAACTTGAACATACCTTATCCTCATCCCAGACCCAACGCAGCCTTAGACGCCATAGGTAGTGAAAGGATGGGGGCCTCCGCTCAATGGCAGAGGTAGAAATTTTTGGCTGAAGGCTTCTAATTACAAAACCTTCACATCTTAAGTGGCAATGTTATATATAAATGAGTGTATATTTTTTTGAAGTATTAAAACAAAAATAGAGAGATTTTGTGGGACTGGTGTGGGCAAATGCCGGCACTCACTTATACGTGGGCTCTGCCACTGGTTCTACTTTCTTCTGGGCAGGGTTTCTCTCTCACTCATCCGATGCTAAAACATCCAAAATACCCTTAAACATACAAAACAAAAAATGGAAAGGTTAATTTTTTTCTTAAAAAGACAAAAACGTCCCTCATTCAGCCAGGTGGTGGCTTGTGAGAGGTAGACAAGATTTTAGTAGAGTTGACATGTAAAATCAGGGACTTGACATTTAGATGTGGACATGTAAACAATGGGGCATAGAAAGCGACTGGATGTAAAGAGCAGTTGGCTAAGAGAATCTGAGATCATCCAGTGGCCCGAGTCACATGCAGGTTGGTGTGGGCAGTTGCCTACACAAGTTTTTTTAAATTCTTTTAATTTTTACATTGGTAAATTTAATATTTACTTTTATACATATACAGTTGCCCTTCTAGATATGAGTATTTTTAAATGAGTTCCTTTTCAACCAATTTTTTCTACCTCCACCGGTGGGATTGTCGCTAAAGTGCACCTCCATGAACAGTAAATTAGTATATGAGGTCTGTTTTTCTTAGTTGCTAGCTCAACAACACCTCCAATGTTGGGCAGGTCTACCGGCAATTACCAAATGTTCAATAATGAATTGGGTTGGCACATAATCAATGACTGCTTAGATCACAGAAATTAAACTTCTACATAACGCAACGACTTATCTCACCAAATGTTTACTCCTTTTTCTTCTTCTTCTTTTTTCTCTCTCTCTCTCTCTCTCTCTCCCTCTCTATATATATATATTGTGTGCCAAATGTTGATGAAGGCGGTTTGGGTTGAGGAGTGCAGTGAGTTTGCGGACATATTCGACGAGGAGAGGTTCAAGAAGGAGCTCAAGGATGATGTCCGTGTCGTGTCCTCCTTACCGCCCAACTTGCTAACTGCACGTCGGAGTGCCGACTCTATTCGCCAATTTGACGTCGACGAGCAGTGGATTCGATCTCACTTTCTAGCACGTGTATGCTCTCTCTCTCTCTCAGGCAGAAAAGGCAAAGGGCGTTGAATGCTCGAAGATGCATCGAGATCAGCTCATCATTTGGCAATTAGAACAGTAACATAGTGATTCACGTATCTACCCAAATGCATATACATAAAACAGTATGTTACTTTGCCAATTGCCAAATAACCTCCTTAGGGGAGGGATTGAAATCAATGCACCATGGAGGAGCATTGACTTTGGACCCCCTTAACAAATATTTATTTCCGATCAAAGCGGGCTGAGGAGACCTCTTCCATTAATGATCCGCCAAAAGATACCAAGAACAAAGAATGATTCAAAGGAGCAAATCACTTGAGAAATTTGAATTTTTGGGTTCTCACTCACTCTCTCTTACCAATTTGTGAATGAAACAGATGAAAAGGAATCGCGTCCTGCTTCTCCGTGGACTTGACTCGAGACTTTCAAAGGATCTTGGGCCTGACCTCCAAAAGCTTCGCTGCAAGGTGCTCTTTCTCCTTCTCTCTCAACGGAGAAGCCACTTCTCAAGCCAACAAATCCATGAGCTTCGTCTCTTTTCATTCCACTTCTTAGATATATATAACCTGATGGTGTAGTGGTAGAACTCGTCTGGCCGTTCGGACGTTAAACTCTTTTGAACAAAAGGTAGCTCCATGGAGTGGCCCAGCCAGAGCACCAAGAAGTCAAAATAAAGTTTCAACCCTTGTCACAAAAAAGACATGTTTTTTTAAAGACACGTTAAAAATATATCAGCCGAAAAAAAGTAAGGAAATATTTCTTTTTGAAAAAAATGCTAAAACAAAAAAGTTTTTCTTTCTCGTTTTTTTTTCATTTTCGGTATTTTTTCACATTTTTTAATTGTCAAATTGCTTGTTTCTATTTTTTATTTTTATTTATTTCTTATCTACTTATTTTTTTTCTGTAGTCTTATTAGTTTCCAATTTATTTTGTTTCTTTAATTTTTAAGATTTTTTTAAATTTTACATTGTTTTTCTCATTTTTCCCTTTTTTTTTCAAGTTCACCATATTTACTGTTTAAAACGGATAAAATGGTATTTGTGACTATCGTTTAAACCCATGGCTAACCGCCTACTTAGAGTTGGAGTCCTACTGCTCTTATGCTAACTTGTTTTCAAACAAGGATCTCTCTCTCTCTCTCAAAGACACTGCATACTGGTTCTTCTAAATAGGTGGCATTCAGCGCCTTGCAATTCAGGCCTGCCATCCAAGAGGTAGGCAACGCCCTGGCTGCTAGAATGGCAGAGAAGGGCCCATACTTGGCCCTTCACCTGCGGCTGGAGAAGGATGTGTGGGTTCGAACCGGGTGCCTGCCGGGCCTAGGCGCCGAGGCCGATCGAGCCATTCACCAGGAGCGCACCAGCAAACCTCGCCTCCTTACCTCTCGCACTGATATGCTTCCACACCAGCGCTACCTCGCCGGCCTTTGCCCCCTGAGAGCCACCGAGATCGTAAGGTACATTTCCTGTGCATGTGCCATATACTAATGTGCAAGTGAAGCACAGCACCAATGACGTCACTCCTGCTCTCTTGAAACCAGCAGCAGCTTGATTGATTGTTCCCAATTGACATTTTATATAAGTTAACATTATTATTGTTATGATGTGATATGATAAAGAAGCTACTAAAGGATGAAAGTCATGGTGACATTAACCAGGCTTTTAAAGGCTCTCGGAGCATCAGCTAGCACAAGAATCTATCTCGCCGGTGGAAAGCCCTTCGGCGGCGAAGAAGCTGTTCGGCCACTTCTTTCCGAGTTCCCCAAATTGTACAACAAGAGGAGCTTGGCGATGGCAGGTGAGATCGAGCAGTTCGAGCATCAACCATCAGTCATGGCCGCCCTGGACTACATTGTATGTCTGAAGAGCCAGGTCTTCATGGCCAACCACGGCGGGAACATGCAAAGAGCAATGCAGGTAAAAGTTCAGGCCTACCCAACATTTTACTGTGATGTGATCATGGAATTAAGGATTATATGCAAGCAAAGTTTAGATAGCCTTGCTGCTAACAACGTGCAACCAAAAATTTTCTTTTTCCATTTTAAAACACATGATATCTTGCAATAAAAGCACAATTTAAGTAGGGATGTCAGTGGGACAGATTAGGGATAAGAGAGTTGGATATGGAAAAAAAAATTACATCCAATTAACAAATCAGAGCAAATTTGAATTTAAGAAGTGACATCAGATTCAGGTTCTGTTTTAAATAACATCCGATCGAATCATGTGTGTTATCCATACATTTTGAAAGTTGGCTAAGATGATAAAGTTCGGACTTGGTTGTGAATTTAAAAGTCTGATTCAAATCTCTAATTTAAAAGTCAGATTTGGATATGAGATAGAACCTTCTTCATTTGCATTCAGGTCTCCACTCTGTTGACATCCCCTTTTATTAACAATGCCATCAGTTAAACGAGAAATCAAATTTTGTAGTAAAAACCCAAAACCATATCCAAGTCATTTACCTCTTGCATTGAGTAAGAGGCTAGCAACCTATCGTTTGAAGAAGTCCCCAAGACCTTCTCATTCCCCCTAATTTTGTAGTAAAAACCCAAAACCATATCCAAGTCATTTACCTCTTACATTGAACAAGAGGCTAGCAACCTATCCCTCAAGAATTCTTCCCGAAGGCCTCTCCATCCCTCCTGCCTCCAGGTCTTGAGCTGCATCAGGATTTGGGTGGGCAACGGTCCACCCTTCAACTTGTTTCATTCACACCTTTAACAGTCCAAGAGAGTAGCAACCATGGTATTCAAACAGGTGCCTACCCGACTAACTATGTCACGCCCGCCCCTTCAGGCCAACCCATTTACCTCTAAAGCACAATTTCTTAAAATAAATTTACGTCAAAGAGGTTTGAAGCTCATGTTGGGAAAAAGGCAACAATCTTCAGATTCTAGAGAACCAAGCTTCTCACCAAGTTCCGAAAGTGTCAGACAAGCCCTTGGTTACCTACTTTGCTAGTGAGCTTCCGAGGTTCTTATGACTGGCAATAATGGTAGCTTGCTTTCTTCTACTAAGCCGCGTGCCATCGTCGGAAACAGGGGCACCGTGCGTACTTGGGGCACCGGAAGAACATCAGACCGCAGAAGAAGGGCCTGGTGCAGCTATTCATGGGCAATTACACCAGCACCATGGATGAGCAAGAGGTGCATGACGTGATAAGGAAGATGCATGAAGACTCAGTTGGAGCACCCAGCAACAGGACAGACAGGAAAGGAAGGGATGTGATTGCTTATCCTGTCCCTGAATGCATGTGCAGATGATACACAAGGAGGCATGAAACAAGGAACCTTTTTCTCTCCTACTGTGACGCAAACAGATCGGATGTGGTGCACGAGTAGCGTCTTTCTTGGTTGCACTAGATCTGATCCCGACTCGTGCCAGATTGAACCATTTGTGTTCTTATCCCTAGCATATAATAAATAATGTGGAGCAGAAGGGGACAGGATGTGGTAGGCTAATTGTACAAAGAGATTTTTTATTCACAAGGTTGGAGGCATATCATGCACATTTTCTTTCATGATTCATTATTTATGTTGTAATACGTTTAATTGCTTGTAAATTATAAAGTGGGAGAATTACTGTAAAAGTTTGTAACTTGATAAAAATGTATACCAGATTCTCTTGTATGGATCCCTCAATCAAGGGTCATTGCAAGTTTTTGAGCTAAATAAGTGCTTTAGTACTTATTAAGAAATAAAATCTTTTATTAAGAAAATATAAAAATATTCTGTTTTTATTTTCTAAAAAGTAGGAACCCTCCAAGGATCAGACCTTCAAAGGATGACACAAAGGAAAATCTTGGGCGTTTAGTATCTTCATCGCGCATAATGTTAATTAACAAAAACAAAAAGGAAAAAAGAAAACTTGATACTTCTATGAATCAACAGAGAACCAGATGGTGATTCTAAACACATTTCTAAAATCCTCGATATATCTGAAATTTGTTGTATTTACTTGAAAAACGTTTTAGAAAAGAAGATTAGGTACCACTTACATTTAATGCAATCTAGAATCTACACTTATCTTTCTAAAAGAATATCTCAACGTGTTTTTTGCGTATCATATTAAACTAAGCACTTCTGGTTGAGTGCCTAGCGTGATGCAACAGGTTTTCAGGAATAACACATGCGTGTGTACTTGCATACAAGCACTTAGAAACATGCTGCTGACATGAAGGCAAAGGGGAAGCTTTTATAGCAATCAGCAGTTCAACTTGCACTAGACATTTAATTTTTCATAAAGTGCCAAGGAACTAAATTACATGAGCAATGTTTTAGCAGATTTGATACATAATTGAAGGAGGAAAAGCGCACAATCAAGATGTAATTTTTCATCAGCACATTGACTACTGCGCCAACCGATCATCAGGTGCGAACAGAAGCAATGGCTTCTTTATAGGTGAGGTGATGCAGCAGTAGAAGTGAAAATCCTTAATGGGCACCTGTCCAAACAGGCAGAGCTGCTGCTGCCTCTGATCCAAAATTGTTGGCCTCCTAGGGGTTGGTCAGACAACTCACGTGGGTGGGAAGAACCGGTTGAGATTGAATGGAAGCGTATAGAATTCTTCATTTCTGTTGTCTCCTCTGAATGTTCTGAACTTCACCCACCACGGCATACCTCTATCCTTCTTTGATTTCTCTACTTCCAAAGTGTTGTCAAGAAGCACAGCAACAATCAACCCCACGGTTGCTGGTGATGAAAATATTGTGTTCAAGTATGCATTGAACTATAAACACCACACCACATGAGAGCAAAATTAAATTTCCACAGATATTGAGAAAGTAGTGTGTAACGGACAATTTAAGGAAGAGAAGGAATATCAACTAACCCAGCCTGCATTGGTATGAACGGGTCCATGTCCAGAAGACAACCAAAACTCATTGAAATATTGTGGAATAGATAACCCAAGGAAAAGAGACAGTCCAGTTATGAAAAGGTTTCTCATGGAATTCATGTTGGTGAATTGCAGAAAAGACAGCCCCACTGATGCTGGAGAAAGAATAAAAATAGAATAATGAGAAAACAATTTGAGAAACGTCACCAATATGAAAAGGCCAAACCACATACCTACAAGACCAAAGAGCACACAGTACAATGCAGCAAATATGGGGAAGGGTATGGACGCAAATAGGGCCCCAAATTTTCCTGCAGAAAGAGAAGGTAGCAGAATAAGGCATCGAACGGTAATGGAAACAGATGACTGGAATAGAGGTTGAACCCACCTAAAATTGAGAAGAATATCATGAAGCCAGCTGAGATCTGAACTACTCTGCGACTACCAACTCTGGTTAGCCCTAGAAGCCCGATATTCTCACTGGAATTCGGAAACAAAATTTTTTTTATCAAATAAAGAGTATTTAAAAAAATAGTAGTTCCATAACCAAAATGTTGAGCTCCCTTACACAGAAACAGTAGAACCAGTTCCTGTACCAAAAAGGCCATCAAGAAGTATACCTATACCCTGAAGTCAAATAGCAGACATGAACATGGAACCCAGAATGAGGAAAGCAAGGAATGGGAAGGTGATCAATGCCCTATAAGTAAAATTAAGTAAGAGGGAACTTCTACATACAAACGCAAATATGAGCTTTTAGATAAAGTTGAGCCCTTTAAGTAATCTAAGCACAACATCATAAGGTTTTAAAATGATATAGTAGAAATTTTAGAGAAGACAAAAATTCAATCAACAAAATACATTTAAGCAGCAGCAAAAGTAAACTTATGAATACCACAAGTTGCCAATAACTGAAATGTCATTTAACCTTACCAGAATATCAATATTTTTCTGAATACAAAATAGCAACGTTTTTCTGAAAACAGAAAGATGATTTTCAACTCAACATACATTCATTTTTCTGTGTTTTTTTTCTTGTGTGTGTATAGAGAGTGTGTGAGAGAGAGAGATTTAATTATATTGTTGCTAAATTTAAAATTAAAGGAAAAAACATGTGTCAATAGAATTTTGACCAGCCCACCTGCCAACCAATACCTCGGCTGAGAACGTAAGCAGGAGGTGGGGTTGCAATAGCGAGACGAGATGCTGCCTTATAAGCACCAGTTGACTGCATAACTAGAACATATAAGAACAGCTCCAAGAAAGTAGAAAAAACAAAACATAACAGTACCTCTATCATTGACACTAGAACTGCAGCCATCATAGCGAAAGCATGCCCTGCATCAAATGTTGGTGCACCCCATTGTAAAGGATATGGGAATTTAAACCTGCAGAAGACATTTTCGCAAATGGTGAAAACCTCCATTTTCTTAAGTACTTCAAACTAAAGGAACCTATTTGTACTAACCAAGGTGCAGAAGATATGAGATGGGCTCTGTCAGTACGACAATGAATTTGTGTTTTCACTGGCGTGTGTCGATAGGCACCTCCAGCGGTAAGGATATGAGAATATAACCACATGATAGTGATACAAATAAGAAGTGGAAATCTTTCAAATATAGGCACATCTTTAAATGGCCTAACATGCTTCAAGTACTGCATTCAGGATGGAGCAAGTATCAGACAACATAGAATAAAATAATTTTTCGCAACATATGCAATTGACATGAAAAGTGACAAACCTGAGAAACCCCTATGGTTATCAAAAGTGTGGGCAAACCAATTTCAACACACTTCCCCACCTGTGCTAGAATTGAACCAAGAACAAGTGTTCCAAAAGTAATCAGTAAAAGCTGCAAGATAAAAATTCATAGATTTAAGGCAAGAGAAGCAGATGAGGTACCACTGGAAAGCCTTGCTCGAATAAGCCAAGACCAACTAATGCAATGACAGGTGCCATACCAAGTGGACTGAAAAAGCTGGCAGATGAACAGAAGAGAATGAGAGATGAACATCAATGAAAATATTGTGCTATGTCACAAATTTTACAGCTTTCATAACATACCGAGAAAAAATCCCCCACGCTTGGCTAAACCCCAGAATTATCTGCAAGCCAGAAGCAATGATAGTGGCCCCTTGAACTGCTCGCATGGTCCATATAAATCTCTACAAGAGAGAAACATACTGAATGACTTTCTAAAACGGAAATATACAGAATGACTTCCACTAGCTTTTATCAATTAAACATACAAAATTTGTCAACTTAGAACAAGGATAAGAGAAGAGAAATAACTTCCTTGATAGAAAAGCATATTAGTATTTTAAAGATTAAAGATTTTACAAGTAAGGATCAAATTATCTTACTTCATGGGGATCAGATATTTGCTGCAGTGACGAATCACTGATTATTGACAGAATTGGTATAATAAAGGCACGTGAACCTCCTACTACTGCTGGCAGACGTGTTCCAAACAATGCTTGCAGGAGTGTGTTGAGACCAGCCACAAATAAGAGAGTTTGTATAACACGGGCTTTGTCGTCCTGCATAAATTGTGAATCCACGAATGGAAAAAGATGAAAAATTCAAAAAATAAAGCTAAACCAATAAATGTTGTAACTTATAGAGTGAACTTTCTTAGCTTGTAACCCAACATACGTTATTTCCACCCATCATTGGGACAAGCAGTGATGGAATCATGACAGTTGTACCCAGCATCAAGATATAGTTCTGAAATGCCAAGATTATAGTCTCAGCTGCAGACCAGCCAAAAAAGTGTTACTATTAGCATTTAGCAGGCAAATTGAATAGAAAAAGTAAATGAAAACGAAGGATATGCAAAAGATCCCAGTTATTTTATTTTCGCATAAGAAAAGTTATAACTTTGATCAAGCACATGTATTTTGAAAAGAATTTGGCATTCAGGAGAACTCCAGTTCTCTACAAATTTTCAGCTTCTCATCGCAGAAGCAGCTTAGAAATACAAGTTCGACCATAACCAGACTAAAGCCCAGGTGGGAAAAAGAAATGCAGATGCTACTGGTAGAGAAAATTTAAATACCTGCTTGCAAGCCTCAGTTATCAGCATGTAGAGCTAAAGAGAAAATATCCTTGGGAAGCAAAACGGTTCTTTTACATTACAAAGTATCCTCATAAAATCTGCTCTATCTTTGGAGCAGCCATATTCTTAAAGCTTAATTTTTGAGTGTGTTATTCGGATCGGAGCTTCTTGAGAACTGCTCTTTTACTGGTTTAAAACACGTCTGAGCCAGAAAAATCCCTAATTTAGTGTCTTCTACAGAGTAACAGGAAACACACACACACAAACAAACCTATAAGTTCAGTGACGCGGACACCTTACACTTTAAAAACGAGCCATTTTTGGGCCCTCTTTTAAGATTCAAGGTTCAACTATATCGATATGATATACATCTAAACATCCTGGTTTCCATCGGCTTAAGCAAAGTAGCTTCTTCATGAATAGAATTATAAAAATCTGAACAGGTACGACCATTTTTGCACAGTCCAGAGGAAATCTGTTAAGATTACAAAAGTCCCGACTGCCCATGACATCTCCAGCACTCTCCCCTATGACAACACGCACAGATTATGAGAGAGGGAGAGAGAGAGCAGTAATGTTGAACAGCATATCAAAAGGCCTCGCATCTTCTAGCGATATCCTTACACCATAAACTGCAGACGGTTTTCTGTTTACTCGCATGGACTCGCCCGAAACCGTAAACCTATTTAAACAGAGAGTTCAGGCAGCCCAAATGCACATGGCCAGAAGAAATGCAGGAGGGAGCATCAAGACACGCATCATGTACCCATTCCGAACAGAAAGCAACTCCACACCGTCAATGAAATGGCAGAAGAAACAATAAAAGGATGCAGAAAAAAAAATAAAGAACACCAAACTCTGTATGAGATGCTCCCTAGTTCATGAGAGTGTATAAGATACTAAGAGCGCGAAAAGACCACGGTACCATTGTTCCGCGCCTTTATCACCAGTTCACTAACCCCACAAGGCAAAGCACAGAAATAGAAGATTCGGAACGGCAACGCAAAAAAAAAGAGAGAAAGCGAAAGCAAGCAGAAGCGAAACTCACGCCAAGGTGGGTTGGAGTCTATGCAGTACTCAAGGTCCTGAAGTTGCTCCATTGGAGGGTGGCTTATCTCCGCCATTAGGAACCAACAAAAATGGTGGTTTGATGGTAGTGGTGGCGGTGGGGAAGAAGAAGAAGAAGAAGAAGGAAAGAACGGAAGAAGTTGCAGTTGATGACGATGATGAGTGATAGTGGGGTAAGGAACTGATTCAAGACAAGACAAGGTAAAGCCAAAAAAGAAGAAGAGGCGAAAGGTGGAAAAGGGGAACCAAGAAGAATGAAGCAGCCTCTCAGTCACGCTCCCAGGCAAGAGAGAGAGAGAGAGAGAGGGCCCTCTTTGAGAGAGAAGGTTTAGTTGCAAAGCAACCCACTTGTTTTGCACAATATAAAAAAAACGCCAGGAAGCTCTCTTTCAGTTTCCCCTGCTGCATACGAAAGCGGTAACCCTCCTAGGAGGTGAGTTCTGGGGATCAAATTGTTCACGCCTGTGATTTTGTTTGTATTTTGCTCTACCAAGTTCAATCGAGTGCCTCAACGAGCATAACACAAGTCAGCAACGAGCATAACACAAATCAGCAAGGACCACAGCAATGGGTTTGAGGTTCAAAACCAGTGGTTATTACCACGTTCAAGTTTCTTATTTGTATTAAGTTTTTGTAGTAAGTGAGGTGTGATACTCAAGTTGAAGGTATTATACTCTCAAGCAAGCCCAAACCTGGGTTTTATAGAAAGGTAATTTCTCTTAAATAAATAAAGAAAGAAAGAAAAAGCCCAATCAAATGGTGCATCTGGTTGGGCAGCGGCTGGTAACCACCAGTCATTAAACTTAGTGGCCCAAGCTCCTTACTAAACCCGGGCATGTCAAGACAGGTGGTGGGGGCACAGCCTTGGGGATTTTACACTGCAGGCGAGTAATGAAGCCCCTCAGCTCATGATGCTTCCCTCAATCAAAACTAAAGAAAAAAAATTATTCAATTTGAACTTGATTGCTTAGCAGTCCAACTGATTCAAAATCCTAACTGTTATTGAAAACCTGAAGTGAAGGGCTAGGTCTTGATCTAGGTTCACTCATCTAGGCCTGACCTTAATATCTCAAAGCCAGACTGGGTCCCAACATGCCCAGTAAGCTTCGGCCAGCTGGTCGGTCTGTATTGACAAGTCGCGCCGCGTCACATTTGCACTTAATTAGGGCTAAATGTTGTTTGGTGCCAGCTGAATGCCATCTAGTTTTAGAGACCCATGTTGGAGCCCTAATAATTGTAGTTTCTTTAGTAGTTGGTTCCCATGAAAAGGAATATGAGCCAAGTTTTGGTTCCTATCTCAATGATTTGTGGATCATTTTACACTTAATTGCCAAGCAAAGAACAATATGTCAATTTTGAGTTGATGCAATCGCTTCAGGCTGGATGTATGTTGTTGAACCCCCTTCTCAAATGTGTCCGATCTGTTTAACTGAGTAAGGGACTAGCCTTTACCCAAAACGGATCCAATCTGGCAACTTCAGATGAGCATTAAGGACTAAAAGACAAAGAGGCCCTTACACCCAAAAAAAGCAAAAAAGAAAAAGGACCCTTTTGTATATGGAAAAAACATTGGAAGAGTAAAAAAGTTATTGTTTCAACAAAGACAAAAATACCCTTTAGCAAACAAAAGGAAAAAACAAAAGAAAAAAACCTCTTTTTGTGTTGTTAAAATTAAGAAGCCGGGCCTTGCATCAACTGGGCATTAAGCTTGGCCTGACTGAAGCTCTAACCTTTATTTCAAAATTCAAATATTCCAAATCCTTCCAAACTTAGTACTCATGCCAGCCAAACACATATTAGCAAGTCTGCATTGGATTGGACACGTCTCTTGAGATTGTGTTTGAACTCTTTCATTTATGAGATTTTTATGAGCTTTGATACTTTAATTAGCTTTTTGATTAAGGATCTCAAACTTAGACTCTTATGATGCACGAGGGGATGGGCAGAAGCCGGTAGGTAAGCAATCATTCTCTATTATGAGCCATTGTAGCATCAATTCTGAGTACTGCAACTGTAAAAGAGGAGTATCAATATGTAAGTTGAAGTATAGTTGGGATATTATTCAAGGCACTGAAAACAGACTTGGTACATTTAGGGATGGCGAGAAGGATGAAACGAAATACTCATCTTGATCACCAAGAAACCTTGTCTCTGTCTCTGATGGAATGTGAAATCATACTCTCTCTCTCTTCCTTCAAGAACTCCATTTACTTAACCAAGCTAGTTGGCTTAAAGCCTTTTAGTGATTAAGAATGCATTCATGATTTTTTTTGCACATCATGGCAGTCAATTCACTGAACAACAATCTGGTAGTAATTATCCACTTTCTAAGTCAAAAAGGCTTTGCAGTTTTTATGGTAGCTCCACAAACTCCATGATGAAATCCTGCTTTTCTATCTCTTCTGTCAGAATTGGCCTATTTTGAGGCAATTCGAATCACAAAACAGTGACAAACCATGTCGATTCTGTGGCCGATCCAAAAGTGGCATGTGTCGACTTACACAAGTTAACGAAGGAAAGAAAAGAAAAAGATCTTCTTGTGTCATGTGTCGATTTCAATCAGTGACAAACCATGGGGCTTCTTCTTCCTTTGACAGCTCTACCAAGATAACATGGAAGAAATTAATTTCTTTTTTTTTTTTTTCTTGCTTCAACTTGGGTTGTGATTGATAGGCGGCGGCATGCATCCAATCAACCTTGTCAACATGTTTTCCAGAGCAATAAACAAGACAAATGAAACTGGGGAAAGAAGAAGCAGACAAGTAGTTTCTGACTCTCTCATGTGTCAAGAAAAGGAAATTGCTGCCAACATCTACAGTAAAATCCGCGTAGAAAATTCCCAATAAATTTTGAAGATATATGTATATATATAGTGAGGTTTCATAGATGTCATTTTGCTTAGAATGGTATTGCCTGCCGAACCCATTAGACCATAAAGTTGTAAATCCCATTTTCCTTTGGTATCAAGAACTTTGAAGACCTATGCATTAAAGAAAATCATTTGAAAAATTAAATGAATTATAAATTACTTTTTGTGTTAGCTTATTGACTGATAAAGAGGCTGTGTCGACGATGACATATATATATATATATTTGACATGTGTGTGGCTGTGCAAAAGGATTGAGCTCGGGTCTGACATTGATATTACCCAACCCATCAATTTTTTATAACAGAATTTGCACTAATTGGGTTCACAATTTAATTGAACTTCTTTAGCCGATCCGATTTTTCACATGTAATTTGTGGTAATTAAACTTGGATCCAGTATTGGATTCAAATGCTGGATCTGATTATTAATCGGCAGGTTCAAATTCGAGCCAATAGATAGACCCACAGCCACAGGCATTTCTGGTCGCCCGCCCACCCACTTGGCTACCATAAAGTTGAGTGGCAAACCTGTGATTTCCATTCCACTGTTTGACGAATTACTTATCCAATGAATAAGGAAGAAACACATATACAGTGACAGCCACATTACTTTTTCAGTGCTCCACAGTTGCAACCAGGGCGCTGGTAACCACGGTAATTGTAAAAACTTACAAAACCTGTATCTTTCTAGTTTACAAGACACAACTTTTTTTTTTATGTTGTAAAAAGCATACACTTGCATGCTAGTTGAAGTATAGTAGGAACATCTCCTTAAAACAGGCCTGATACTTGGGGGAATGGAAGTTGTTTCAGTACTCTTATTGGACGATATAATGAAATACTTCTCCTACTTAGCCAACTTATTATCATAACAAGCAGCAATGGGAAAGGTATAATACCCCAGGCTTACTCAATAATACCCAAGATCGTAACTCATAATACCTTTCACATTTTAATCATAACTACCAAAAAAACTTATTTGGCACGCTACCGGTACCTAATAATATAGAGAAATACCATATCTACAGCAATGCTTGTAATAATATTTATCAATATTATTATCAGGCATATCCAAAACTGAAGGGGTTTGGCATAGCTGGTTAAGTTTATAGCTAGTAAGTTAGTAAAATACTGATTGATTTTGTGTTATGGGTATCATCCCCACATAAACTAATGTAGGCATATGCCTAGAGGTCGGGGTGGATACTAGTTTTGGGGTTTTATATTGCTAAACGAGCAACCAAATCTCTCGACCTAGGTACAGTTTTCTCAAACCACAAACAAAAATGTCATGTCTGTCAATAAAATATTAGTCTAAAGTTGGTCATATATATTTTATACATGTCAAGAAATGTTTAAATGGTTAGCAGTAAGGTTACTAAGTGAAGGGTGGAATGCGAGAAGCAAAAGCCATCCTTTTTCCCCTATTCCCAAGGTTTAGGGCTGCTTCGCAACCTAAGCAGTTTACAATATTACCTTTAATTTGATTATGGTGCATGTCACTATTTACAGTTTAGAAGAATAGTATCCATGAGAATCATACTGAAGATGTGTCATTTGTGTGTCTCTCAAGCTGACCAACTATGCTAATTGCTACGCCTCTCAAAACAAGATACTAAGTTCACACCTTTAAAAATAATTTAAAAATAAAGTGTGTCCTAAATCTCACATCTTGACAGCAGCTTTCATAGCGGGCACATTGATAATGAGGAAGCAGCTGCGGATTCTCAGCCAAATTATTCTCTTTCTAATTATTCTGTTTCTAATTGATCTATACATCCCCATTGGCGGTTGATCCATAAAAGTATAGAGTACAGTAATAATTATGTTATGAAAGTAGTAAGTGGGAAATGTAAAGGGTTGTAAGTTGACGGCTCTCGTTGAAAATGTCAGTCCATTAATTATGTTGTCTGGATTTTTATATGGTATTGTCTTCATAAAGTTTGGTAGTTGAGCTCACCTCTCACTTCGAAAAAAAAAAAACAACTGTGACATTCTTCTGATTAAGCCCAAAAAAAAATAATAAAATCTAAACATAGTAGAATGAGAGACCATGGTTGTCTTTTTATAAAGTGATTTGTCAGATCCAAATGATATGTCCACATGCACCTTCGTTGGTGTTCTCGTCATTTTGTATGATTATTTAACGGGAGGTGTCACCTCGAAACACTAATTTATCTCATTCACTGGAGGTGCCCAAATGAAAGGATTAATTTTATTTTCTTGGCATCCCTTTTGATGGAATTTGAACTCGGACTCAGATTTGGATCCCGAATTTCAGGCAAAACATGGATCCAACAAACGTAAAATGCAACATTTACAGATGATCAAATCTGGATATAAGAGACATCGTTGGCCTTGCGCCCATTGCATGGAATTGTGGTCAGATATCCTACTAAGTCTTGTAGGCTTACACCGTGTTTGGATGATTTTCAGAAATGGCGTTTTTAGAGTGTTTGAATAACATCAAAATTGATTTTGATAAAAACACAGTTTTGACAAAGCCTGGTTTTGAGTAACCCGGTGCCCACCCCCTCTCCTTTCCTTCCACAAACACCCTGTACTACCCAAAAAAAAAAAAAAAAAACCCACACACAAACCCTTTGACTTTGTTTTTTCTTTCTGTTTCTGTTTCTTACTTGAAGAAACTAAAGCCAGTTGCTCACCTGGCAAAGTAAACCCATAAGGCTGCTCCCCTCGAGCCAATGTCATGACACTCATTGGCAAGATCAAGGAGTGGCGCTTGTGCTACTCGAACCAGCTACCAGTTGCTATCAACCACCGGCCCCAAGTCGATGGGTGAAGCCCCTCAGGACATTGTAATCTTAGAGTTTCAGGTGAACGGGACAATTTATCCCACCACCTGGAGAGATGGTAAAATGCGCTTGAATGCATGTAAATATCAGATCTATAATCAGACCGATTAGATTCAAGTTTTAACTGCCTAATAATGTCAGTCTTCAGACGCCCAAAAACTGATCCCTTATTCCCATGGTGCACTTGCAGAGGCGGACAGATAGATAATATATAACCTGACAAAACTACCTGCTTGAAAGGGATTTACCATCAAACTTTTGCGGTAGATAGTCATTATGATAGGCATTAATGGTGAGCGTGTGTCGGACCCGATTGAAAATGGTTTGACCAGAAAAACTTAGCAAGCTTGGGATTTAAGTTTCCTTTGACAGTAACTGATCACCGGATCTTTCAGGGACGACTTTTTTTCTGATTTGATTAACTCAGATCATGAATGTAAGATCTTCAACATCTCTCAAATCTATGAGAGAGCATTTAAAGGCCTTTAAGCTGAGATCAGAGGTTAACTGAATTCATCGCTTTCAACAGTGTCAGAATGATGCAGAAATTACATTCTTCTGCGCATTTTTCATTCATGAATAAGAAGTCAGGCCCTCCTTCTTTCCAGGCTCACAGATCAAAAAGGATGATTGGTATCTTAAATCCGTGGTTTGAAAATCTAAGGTCTGACAAAATCATTGATTTAAGGGGTTCTCAGATCAGACCCCTAGATTTGACATTCAGAATAATCAAACACCCAATAACATTTTAGTCAATAGAGAGAGAGAGAGAGAGAGAGAGAGATCTTGTGTTCATAAAACTGTTTTTTGATGCAAGAATTACAGATTGATAATGTAATGAATGCATCTGCAGAAAAAGCATCAAACCATTGTTGGAAATGAAAGATCTAAATCTTGGTATCTAAAATCTTAACACCTGGGTTCCTAGAGGTAATCAACCGCCTTGTTGATGAGAATCTAATTTCCCAAAGGCCAGGGGGTTGGCAGGAGAAACCAGTGAGACATGAAAAGGCGTGCAAAGTGGGAAACATCCTAACCCTGTCTTCTTCTTTTTTCTATTCTTTTTCATGGCTTCCAAGGCAACCATGGTTATCTTTCTACCTCGCATGGACCTCTGCCCCATTCAGGAACTGCAGTGTGTTCTTATCATAGGGCATCTGGTTATCTTTTTATTCATAATGAGGCGCCGATCCATCTGTTGGGTTCGCACAGTAATGGCAGTCCTGCCGGGTCCAGCTTTTAGTATCTTTTTTAACCTCTTTCTTTTGCCGAACGAAATTCAGCACAATGACAGCACTCCTAACCTTTTCTGTAAAAAATGAGATGTAAAAGTCAAGTTTGGGAGTTAAAAAGATTCACATGCAAACAATGGCTCTGGTTTGTAAAAGAGCATTTTTGTCTACATGCTTGGCGTTGGGACAGTTTTTACTGAGTTCCCATTTGTGGGCAGTTTGGTTAATTTTTTTTTTGTGATATATCATTTAGTGAGTTATTTGCAGAAAAAGGTATACTCCAGTGAGTTGACCTTCCTGACAGATTTAAGATGCCTGAAAATATCTGGTTTAATATGCTCTTTTGCTTAGTACAAAATTGCTGATAGGATCTTATAATTGATTTTTAGCAGAGAAAAAAGTGTTAAATTAGGTATTTATTTCATCATTAAAAATACTTTTGGAGAATAAGAAAAATAACAGCAAACTCGCCTAACACCAAGAAATGGAAAACAAGTTTTTTCTGCAATTTCTTTTAAAAACAGCAGACATGCAAAGATCAGTACGTCATGTGTTTATTCCAACTCAAAACCATGTTGAGTTACACTTGTGGAGGTATATTGATCTATTTGAAATATAAAGCTCTCAAGCTTGCACATTGTTGTCAAAGTTAGACTCAAAACAGTTTCAAATTTGAATAAAATTGGTGGCAAATAAATTTCTTTGATCAGGGCCTTATGATCATATAGTATTCCCTTGTACTTTTTTTTAAAATTATTTCAAGTGGTTTTTATTTTAAACTTTTTATATATTTTCTGTATTTTATAGGATTGAATATGGTAGTGATTTTTTACCAATTCATAACCTGACAGCTTGGTCAACTGGATTCATTTCGTCCAACCAGTCTTGTCAATATCAGTCTCGTATCGGCCACAAATAGATAAGGTCTGGGCCATTACAGCAAGAGGAAGGAAAAGAGGGATGAAGAAATTACGTTCACAAGCATTTTTCTTTTTTTTTTTGAGTAAAACTAACGAAATGTGTGTGCTTCAGATTCTCAAGTATATGAGGAAAGCTATTGGATTCAATCCCCTTGCCGCTTGATTTTCAACCCACAGATATAAGAGTGTGTATGCTAGCCGACAATGTTAGATTCAGTGGTGGAGCTACAAAAATTAGCTGGGTGAACACCTGTTTTAATACATTTATATCTGAAGAGGCACTTATATGTGTATAAAATATATTAAATTTGCTAATGTAAAAATAAATCAATTTTAAAGATCTTGTGTGGGCAACTGTCCACACCAGCCCACATGTGGCTATGCCACTGGTTAGATTCATGATCACCTTCGATTTCATATCTGCAAATCTGAAGTCTGACCTCCTCCCTCAACCTAGGATTCATGCTTTTTACATGAGATTCATACAGCCAAGTTCCTCTGTTTGTTTAAACAGTGCATCTCAAATAGCGTATATTTCGTATCAGCCTCGGATTTAAGATCAAAGACTATCAGACACCACTTTAAGGGTTTGCTTGCTAGCATCAGATCAGAGATCCAAGGTGATTTGAGATCCTTGAAAACCTCAATGATTTGAGGTCAGAGCCAACTATGAGGTTTTGGTTTAGTTTAAGTGCTCAAATCCTCTTTTTCACATGATGGTAAAATTTGGTGTTTGTTTACACTATGAAATCCCCATGTAAAAGGGCTATTTAGATCAGCTTTGGATCTGAGATCCAAAGCCATCAAACATACCCTAAGATTTGCCCCCTTAACATGGATTTGAAATCTACATTTTTAGACAGTCTGAAATTCATTGAGTGGCGCCTGCATAGGATGGTGTTCGGACCAGCCTTAGATCATTCCCTTAAGGCAGCCTATCAGCAAGCGGCAAGGTGTCTAGAGCCACTAAATTTTCTTGTACCAAATAATTCAGACTTTCTTAAATGTCAAGAGGACCACAAGTACTGTGGTCGGTGGTGGACACCTTGGCCAACACAAATCCATGGTGTACCATGTGCGATTGTGGGGCCTTGGTGGATCATTTCCAAAGTGGTCGGATCCAAATCCAATATGTACCTTGTTTTCCAACCAAACCCTAATAAGACTATATAAAGACATGGCTAAACACGAAGACCAAATAGAGGTGTTTAATGTCAGTGGATTTTATGCTACTTGAACTCAAATTTATTTTAGAGAATCAGACTTGGGATCAACTTAACTCAATTTGGTCAGATCTTGGTAAGTCTTACTTGGAGAGAGAATCTAGTAAGTTGCCTTACAGCTTGTTCATTTGGATTTTGCCCTTCTTCTTTCTTAGAAAGGTATATTTCAACGTCACTTTCACTTTTAAAGTCGGCTACTTGAAGTACTTTTAGTTTTAAATTTTTAAATTTCAGAAACAAAAATTGAAGGGCAAAAGAAAATCTTTTTCATTGTTAATTCCCTTAACCAACAATGTAAGGTGAAACGAAGATGAATTTTTGGATTAAGAAAGTAAAAATTTCAGCTTATAACTCAAATGGGTATCTCGAATTGCATCCAAAAGACCAAATAAGCAGTGGGAAGTATGCGGAGACCTTATAGCTATACAAATGGCAACTCTTAGTGACATTAAATTAACTCAAATATTTAATATAGCTAAGTTCCAGGTTCTGGATGTTAGGCCATGAAGATCACATTCATCTAGTCAGAATTTCCAAATGGAATTTTTCAAAAATAAACTTTTGGAGTATAGTGGCACAAAATTTGTGCAATTTTCATTGCACTATATGGATCTGCAACTTCTGGTGTGTTCTCGCCATAACTGCACAACTTAAAGAGAGTGTCAGCAACCAGGTTGGCATGTGGTTTGCTGCAGTCTGATTGTAAGGATGGTCATTCAATGCTCATAACATAAGAAGAGGGACACTTTCTCCAATAATTGGCCAAAGATGGATCATGGGCATGCCAAGATTTGACCACCTTGCACAGAACATATATCAGAGATTTGGACCTCTGCATTGCCTTGGTTGACCTCAGAGAATTCTCAGAAATGATAATAGGGCTTCTTCTTTTTTCCTTTACCATGAAAAATGAGAGAATTTTTTGGGCATGTCAGAATTGTTGACCTAGAAGATGAAATATTTACATATAATGTTTTGGTTATATATAGGTATAAAAACCCTATGAGGAAATTACTTTGGCCTTGAGACAAATGATTGAACTCTAAATGGCCAGCAACTTTAGAGGCTTTAGGCCAAAAATTTCAGGCTTTTTCCGTCCGGCTTAGACTTCCATGTAGAAATCTCAATTGTCAATCCAAGTTTGCTTTCCTGGTTTTGGGCCATGAATATCACAACTGCATTATTAGGATTTTCTAACTGTGAACACAATATCTGCACCATTAAGAGTTCCTGGATAATCTCAACTTTTGTTCGAGAGGGGCAATTGCGCCTAATTTTTCATAATTCAGATGACACCAGATTCAGTCAGACCAGATCCAAGCTGAAAATTGAACAGTCGATTTGGAACAAATTTATGGGCAATAGAGAAATAAAGTAGATTGAGATTGCTAGCTATGAACTTTTCTACATGATCAAAAAGTCATTTCCCAAGGTGCACAAACCTATGGATCAAATTCAGTGATTGATTGAGATAGAAAGCATCAAGCTAAAGATGACATCTGATATTTCTAAATGAAGAAAAATGGTTAGGGTACGTGAGCCGACCTTCGCACAGTCGACAAATTGACATTAGTTAATTAAAGAACAAGCAAAGAACAGGAACAAAATTACCTTCTGTCTCTATCAGTGAAGCTGATAGTCAACTTCTGAATTAGTCCTGAGGTGCGTTGAGTACCACAATGGATCCTCCAGAAAACTCTAGCTTAAAAGTTTTTCTACCTTCGAATTTCTTTCCCTACCAACTGTTTGGTATGATTACGCTTCAGTGAGGCAACCCACAGTCACATTTTATTGAGATGTAAAAATAAGATCATGGTTCATGGTATCCTATGCAATTAGATTAGATTCAGATTTAATGCAAAAGGAACAGGAATTTTAGATCCTGCTAGATAATCAAATACATAATATGTGAATGACTTGCATTTTACCTTTGATTTGATTTCCATTGGTGTTCCGTTTTTCTGCAACAATTGCACATCAGATCAAGTGAATTTAATTAGATGCTACTTGCACTGCCGACTTCAATTCTATCAGCTACAAACCCTAAGCGGTTCATGTCACTTCTCATGAAACGCATGCTTTCTTTTATATACATATATATTTGAATGCTATCATAGTGAGCTAATGTTAGAACATATAGTCCAAGCAAAGCTTACGCAAGGCAAATGCGTTGTCAATATCATCCACGCTGACATTTAATATGTACAACTTGCTCGCATCAATCCTTTTGACTTTTTTTTTGGTTCCATAAGAAGATCTCTTAGTTCTTTCTTCCTCTTGTTGTTCAAGTTGTGGACAATAGAAATAATTAAAATTTGTCCCAACAAGTGATAACGTTCCTTAAGAAGGCTTATTTTCTTTTACCTGCTGTTTTATTACATAAAAAGTGGAGGTAATTTGATCATCGCGTAAAAAGGTACTTCATCAAAAGGAGGTATGACTTCCATCCTTCTGCTCTAATTTTTCAAAAAGATAGATGAAGAGCAATCTCTGGGCCAAGGCGTATTTGTTGGTCTCTCACTGTCTCTCATGCGCGCCTTTGAAATGAGCTTTGCTCACCCAACCTAAGCTGAATGTGTATTTTACAAGATGTGTGAAAGATGAAGCCAGTGGGTTCTGAAAGTAGAACCTACAATTTACGATTCGAAAAAGTATCACAGTATACTAGAGATATTTCGTGCCAAAGCCCAAAACGTTAAAACAAGTTATATGCATGCCACATAAATGCGTTTAACGGAGCTCTCACATTTAAAGACTGCATATCTCAACCTCAACTCGTCTTAAGTAAACGAGGTAAGCCTTTGGCTCGAACTCGAATCACCAAGCTCAAGTAGCTTATACACAGCACAACATACACACACACGCACCACATCCTAACACGCCCAAACATCAAGGAACATCGTCAAAGAAAGTTGTTCAAGCTTGCACTCAGTAACTCTCTCTCTCTGTCTCTAACTAGTTGAAATTAACCAACCACAAACACTTGTAGCACTTCCAAAAATAACTGAATTGATCAAATTGGTGAAAGAACAAAAATTTCTACCCCTCTTTCACCACTATACAAAGCACGAGGGACATGCTCACATGAACTGCATACAACAGTAACAAAATTAGGTGCCCATTCAGCACAGGGGACAAGGGAGAAAGATACAATTTTTGCCATGTCACTCAGACACTCTTTCAGGTCCAAGACAGATAGTTGCTAGAATTGATGCACTGATTAATGCACAGCCTGTGAGTCTAACAATTGATGGTAACTCGCCAAGGAGAACTGTTGCTGAAACTTCCAACAAAATGATCTGAAACATGAAGAGAAGATTGACAACATAAGCATCTTTCCCACATATTGCTCTGATAGGTTGACAACTGATATGATATGATTTGAATGTATAAGCATATATTCTCTTGGGGAATCAGCAACTGAAGCAATCAAATATCACAATTAAAAAGGTATATAACTACTTGGTCGATTTGGAATTTCATCTTCCTGCTAATAACTTGAAAATCTTAGTCATAGTTCCTTTATGCATTTATCAAATGGAAGACTGAAGACGCACAAAGAATTTTGGTTCCTTACTCCACATTGCTGTTGAGCCTTGAAAAAGTGGTAAAGTGGCCCAAAAGGAAACATGAACTTTTTGAGTGATCCTAACTGCAATCTGTTGATAATCTATCTGGAAATGCAACATAGCACTAAGAAGTTAATCAAACAGAAACGGCCTCCCTGGATCAGGATTTCTAAGATGGGGTCTAGTGTTTTTGTAATTCAGTGGCCATCTCTGACTGATTTTCTTCTGAAACATTTCCAGAATGCCCAACATTGAATTTCAGTTGCTCTTCATTCAGGTTATAAGCATTTTCTCATTTTTCTTCCATGCTAAGGATATAGGAGTGCTCCTTAAAATTCTGGAAATGAAACCTTAGATCCCTTCAGCCAACAGTGTAACACCTAACGTGTATTGAAGCAGTAAAGTATGGTGCCTCCATATGTTGAAACTATATACTGTTTTTTTATAGTAAGGTAATATATAGTATGTGCCAAATTCGATTTAAATCGTTTTATCCACCTTAAGTCTAATCATTGACATGAATTGAAAATTTTCTATAGCATGAGACAGTACGTTCAATAATTTGCAATTTGTATGACCTCTCCCTATTTCAAACAAAGTTATCAATAAAATGTTCATAAGTCTATAAAGTAGACAGAGAATTCTCTTTAGACAGCATGCAACCATTAAAGTTTAAACTTTATTCATGATGTGAAAAATTAACAATAATTCTTCACAATAGAAACTCTAGCATATTTTTCTAAACTGAATATAAGTCTCTTTAATGAACAGAGAATGACCTGAATGTACTGAATATTTGTAACTTTGCTGGTTTTTTCAATCTGAAGACCACGTGAAAGAAACACCTGTAAGAGAGGTAATATAGTCTTAGTGGCATGATGTAGTAAAATAGTAAAAGATCATGACTAATGACCATACACAACAAACCATGTTTAAGAATAGACCCACAGAAACCACACCGAAAGTACAAGAAAAGAAAATACTAAAACTGGAAAAGAATAAAAATGTTTCACCTCCGCAATGAACGCTAGGATGCCAAGCACAATCATAAAAATAAGAGATCCAATGTCCGGAACTACAATTTCCTGCAACATTACAAAGACTAAAGCACATGGACATTGACAACATTTAAATACTAATAGTATGGTGTCACACTCATTATGATCCCTTCAGAGAACCTAAAAAGAGTTCAACATTATATTTAATTTTATGTGCATAAGCAACAATTGTATGCAAGAAATTCAAAGCAAAATGTTTTGATGTTTCTGCAGCAAATTTCTTTTACAATGAACACGAAAAAATTTTGCCACAAAATCACAAATAAGAATGTTAAAACTTAAAACACATATGAAAAAGCATATGTGGCCAAGAAACAGAATAAACAACAAACTGTAACTGTTTGTCCATTTGCTGCTGGACAGATAAACAGGGAATTTGTTATAAAAAAGAGATGGTATTTTAGAAACTATAAGAATATGACCGATGATTTTACAAAAAGGAACCACCATGCAACATCATGAGGTAATAGACTATGTACTATGTATTTCACTACTTATCGATGGTGCTTCTGTCCAGACCAAAACATATGATGAGTACCAAATTACAGGATATTAGGAAAACTCCTCGCTTGAGCTAGCATCAATCTAGGTTCACAAAGTCCATTCCCTCAGAGAAGACAACGCGCAAGCTACGACCTAGCTAGCAAGGGTCCAACCAAACTTGATGTCATCAGGGCCTCATTTCTAACTGTAGAAACAGTAAAACGAGAAGAACAAAGAACAAACACATATTTAACATGGAAAACTCCTCAACTAGAGGGAAAAAACCACGGGTGAAGAGGACTGGTGCCCACTAGCACCAGACCCTCTCTCTCTTAGATTTTCATTCATACCCAAAAATAGGGCTACAAGTCTTTAAGTAAGGCCCAACAAGGGCTACAAGCTGGATCGGGTCTGGACTCAGACCCGGACCCAAGACCCATCTTTACATGCTTCAACACTAACCAAGAGTACCAACATCTCTTAGCATGATGCTTCCATGCCTAGAAAGCTTAAGTAATTCAATTATTCTCCTAGCATAGCAGGAGTAGGAACATTTTTGGACCTAAGTGAATTAGGTTAGTGGGGCTTCAGGCAGCTCCCAACATATGCCATTACCCTTTTTAAGGAAATAAAAAATGACTTCATGTTAAAATAACTATTTTACCTGAAAGATCAATGCGGATAATGCAGCAAAAGGAGTTGCAATGACAGCAAAAACAAAAACAGTTACCCTGCAAAAAGGAAAATAAGCTTCACCTGGATATGCATCACATGTACAACAAAATTAAAAGGCAAAAAATAGACACCATACACAGGTTGATCAGATGCCTTTGCTCCTGCACGTATGAAACAATAGCTAATTCCACCCATCGATGATGAAACAATGCCAATTATCACATCATAGACATTCAAATTAACGCCAGAAGTGCTTGTGTCATCCAAAGTTTCAGGCAACACCCCTGCATTTGAAACATAAGAAAATAAAAGAAATTATAAGCAACAGTATAACAGAACTTTTTAAAAGTAAAACACAAGCGTAAACAAAGTAGGAATAATAAAACACATGCACAAGTCAGCAAATTTTGTAAGTTGAATGGATCAAAATTGTTTCAAGTCTCCACAAAGGATCCTAGACAGGATGCTAGTATCAAGACCATATTGCTCTTGCATAAACATTCATATCTTCAGTTTCCTCCTTGAAATACGAAAAAACATCTCTAACCACAAAATGAAATGAATCAACTTTTTTTTTTCTTTTTTTTACTGAGTTTGCTGCTGGATCAACTTGTGTCTCCCATTTGCACATCATTCAGCTATGTCAAATATCAATGCCACCTCTAGCTCCTTAAACTTTATCCTTTAGACTCAAGCACAACCAATTATTCAGCTGTCCTTGAAAAAGGGAATGATTTTTATGATGGCATGTTGCTTTAGTGTCTCAGTGGTTTGCTAACTCTATCATGCTTACATGACCACCACTGAAAACTCATACCAGTGGATTCAGGATTTTGTACTTAAAATAAAACAGCAAAGGTCAGGAAATACTATATTAAAAACACATCATTTCAGCCATTACAATTACAAGCAACTGAATATATGTGAAATGCATTATGGAGCTTCAGTGGTGCATGGACTCACCATTGACAGAGAAAGCTGGAGAAAAAATGAATAGCACCCCAAGGAAGCTGCAGGACAGACCTAAAATATGGAGAAAATGAATGAGTCACCGATCAAACATGGTCAAGAAAACAAAAAGGGTGGCAGCCACGTGCATGTAAAGGTTCAACCATGGAGAAATATAAAATATCAGATAATTCAAACGTATCAGAGATAAATTATCATTTCAAAAGCATCCTATGGAAATCAAAACAGCACTTTGGAGTTTGGGTAATAGTGAATGCCTACATGCAATAAGATGATTTACCATCTTATTCAATTACTAACCAAGAGAACCTCAAACTTGCTAGATTTTATGGACTTGTAACACTAGCATGTAAGACACTACTGCAATCTTAGCCCTTGATATTGGTGCATGACTTGGAGCCCATGACCAATACTATCGCAAAAAAAAGGAGAGAAGTGTGGATAGAAAACACAGGAAGAAATCAGTCAAAAGGCATAAGATGGCCATCTACAAACGAGTACAAATAGGGCTTTCTTGAGGTAAATATATTGAGTTTAATAAGCAACCTCAACAATAAGAAAGAAAATTAGTGTTGAATATTATGTGTTAGGTGGTATTTTTGAATATTTAAGAGTTTAGGAACAGCTCTTTATAAATAAGGGTTTTATTTATGGACCTCTTTTGTAATTTGTTACTTTACCCTAATTCTCATTTAACATGAGATTAGGGCAGCTTTAGTCAATACGATAGAAAGTTCTCTCTCTCTCTCTCGTTCTCTTTTCTCCTCTCCCTTGGCTGCACGTAACATGGTATCAGAGCCCAACCTTCCTTGGGACTGAAACCTCTCTCACCGTGCTCATCCTCTGTCTCTTTCTCTTCCTCTTCTTCTATTCTCGTGGATAGTTCTGAGAGGACGGCAGGCTGAACGTGCATATTAGGCTCGATCTAGGGTTTTCTTAAGCAAAAGATTAAAAACCCTAGATCGATGCCCTGTTGAAGTGGACGTGGATGGACGCTACAGGTGTCTCCGTCACGTGGCAGAAGTTTCCTTTGTGGTCGGTGGTCACTACTTGGTGAATGGAAGTCGCTACAGCCGTGGATATTACAACCTTTTTTTTATCAACCGTGGACCTGCCCTAGGGTTCTGTCAGTCGTGGATATGTCCTTCCTCTTGTTGGATGTTGCTGCCGTCGATTTGCTCTAAATTTCAGTCAGTCGTGGATCTGCCCTAGGTGATATCTGTCCTTCTTTTTGTTGGATATTGCAGCCAATGAATATGAATTCTTTCTTTATCGTGGATCTGCCCTAGCTGGTGGTGGATGTTGCAATAGTTGACCTGCTCTAAGTTTCAGTCAGTCGTGGATCTGCCCTAGGTGCGATCTGCTCTAAGTTTCAGTCAGCCGCGGATTAAAATTCCTTTTGTCCTTACTTGCAATCTTTACAGCTTCTTTAGCTTTATCAAGTGCCTCATACAAATATCCTATAGTGGCTCCTTTTCCATCTACCATTTTCAATACTTTCACTGGTGGTTCAATGAACATGATTATTTCTTTTCCCATATTCCAAAAATCTTCATTTTGAATAAGATATGTAATCTCTCTTGCGTCATCTTTTTCCACTTCTTCTACATGTCTCCAATCATTGGAGGCAACCATGAACCTCAAATTTTCTTCTTGTTTTAAAATAGAATGTGAACAAATGAAATGGGAAGCAAACCTTGTTGTGCCTGGCCTTTTCAACTCTTTTCCCTTTGTATAAGTTCTCATTATATCTAAAGCTTGCTACTTATTGTGTATGAATTTGACAATTTGTCTAACTTTTCTCATGATAGATACCACATTGTCCAAAGTATCAGTATCTTCAAGCATTAAATCAATGCAATGAGCAGCACATGATGTAGTAAAAAATATTTGAATACCTTTCTTCAAGGATAAGTTTTGCCTTTCTGTAATTGCTTCCATTGTCTGTCACAATCTGTATCATTTTATTAGCTTTTCTTTTCAAGTTTTCAACACTGATGATTAGTTATGCACTTAAAATTTTAAATTTTGTTTTTTTCTTTTAATTATATTAGGGATTTGATGGGAGATGTTCGGTTTTTCTATTCCTATGCTTCAAGGTATAACAATCAAAATTTTAAGTCAGCTATGCAGCGCATCAGCTCGTGCAAGAAATTGGAGTGCATTTGATGCTGCTGACACGAAGAAAAGAAACAATCTTGCACCATCAAGATTAACAAATTTGGTCTTCATTAGAATGAATATGCATTTCCAAAGCATGGCTCTAGAATTGAAGAAAACCAATGCAAGACAACCAACTTTTCTTCAGATCAAAGGAGGAAAATTTTGATGAAAATGGAAGATAAAGAACTTCAAGGTGTACAAGAAATGAAGAAGATGACTCCACTTCTTGGGATGAAGACTTAGACAAGTTTTTTCATTTTCTAAATGAAGCATGACTTCATTTGTGTTGTAAAGTCATGAGGGCTATAAACTTTTGTCAGTAATGTATTTGCCAGACTATTAGTTTTCATTTTCTAATTTTAATTTGTTGCTTATCTAGTCATTTTTCAATGTTTTTTTAATTTCTCATTTATTTTATTTTGATATAATTTTCAGGATTTTTTTAATTTTTTAAAATTTTCCAAGATTTTCTCGAGATTTTCCAGAGATATACAACTTTGTGGTATTATACCCAAGAAATTCCTCGCCGTATAATACTCGTACATGATATATGTCACAATGTATATATATATATATATATATATATATATATATATATGTTAAAGCCATAGCCCTATATTCCGACTCAGCACTAGAACGAGCCACCACATTCTGCTTGTTGCTCCTCCAGGAAATAAGATTACCTCCCACAAAAACTTGTAGTAGACTTCCTGTCATCTACAGACCCTGCATAATCAGCATCACTATATGCTTCGATGTCAATACATTCTCCCTTTTTGAACCATAACCCCTTTCCCGGGGCTGATTTCAAGTATCTAACAATCATTAGAGCAGCATCTCAGTGAACCTTCCGGGAACCTTCCGGGGTTTTTCCATGAACTGGCTTAACTTATTCACAGCAAAGCTAATGTCGGGGCGAGTGACATCAAATATAACAGTTTCCCTATCATGGACTTGTAGGATCTAGAGTCAAAGGGCTCTGAGTCATCATCATGTATATGAATGCGGGGATTCATGGGAAGTGTGGCAGGTTTAGCCCCCAATAGTCATGTTTCCTGCAGAAAATCAAGAACATATTTTCCTTGAGACACTATAACTCCTTTATTACTACGAGCCACCTCAATACCAAGAAAATAACGGAGTTGTCCAAGGTCTTTAGTAACAAAGTGTTGCTGTAAAAATTCTTTTGTTTGAGCTATCTCTTGATCATTTTCCCCAGTAAGAACAATATCATCCACGTAGACAATCAATATCACCATCCCTGATGAGCCTCGCTTGATAAACAATGAGTGATCAAGCTGGGATTTGCGAAATCCACACTTAGATAACACCTCAGTAAGCTTCTGGAACCATGCATGAAGACTCTGCTTAAGTTCATAAATAACCCTCTTTAATTTGCATACCTTGGAACACTCCTCCTGTCGCTCAAAACCAGGTGGTTGCTGCATATAGACGGTTTCAGAAAGGTCTCCATACAGAAAGACATTTTTCACATCCAGCTGGAAGAGAGGCCACTCTCGCTGGACAGCAAGAGATATAATCAATCGAATGGTACCCAACCGAGCCACAAGCGAAAAAGTCTCAAAGAAATCAACACCGTAAGTCTGAGTATACCTTTTGCGACAAGACGTGCCTTGAACCTTTCAACTGAACCATCAGAATGATACTTGATGGTGAATACTCATCTTGATCCAACTACATCACAGTGCGTCGAGGGATCTACCAAATCCCAAGTCTCCCGAGAAAGAAGAGCATCTATTTCCTCCTACATGGCTTGTCGCCAACGTGGATCTAACAGGGCTTGATGGTGAGAAGACGGGATAACATGATTAGATAGAGCTTGATCAAACTGCACCAAACTTGTACTCAAACAATTAGTAGAGACATAATTAGAAATAGGATGTAGTGTACACTGTCGCTTGCCTTTGCGAATGGCAATAGGGAGATCTGCTGCAGAATGGTCATCATTTAAACCTGAATCAGTCTTATCAGTGGAGCTTACCTCTTGAGATGATGTTAGTGGACGGTTGAGAGAGGAACCTAGACGACGAGTGTAAACCAACAGAGGATCAAGGAAACGTTCATGTGACCTAGGTTGAGATGGTGGAAATGACTCAAGTGACACTGGTGGAATAAGAAGAGGTACAGGTAACATCCGCACTGATAATGTCTTTCTTAGTCAGGGGATCAAAGCATTTATATCCTTTTTGATTGGCTGAGTAGCCAATAAAGACACATTTGATGGCTTGGGCAGCAAGTTTATTTTTGTTTGGGCCTAGAATATGTGTAAAGCAAGTGCATCCAAATACTTTGGGAGGTAAGTGAAATAATGGATGCCCTGAATATAGAATTTGAATGAGAATACGTTCTTGGATGGAGGAAGAGGGTAATCTATTAATGAGGTAACATGCAGTAAGAATAGCATCACCCCAAAAATAAGCAGGCATGTGAGAATGTAGCATAAGGGTGCGAGCCACATTTAGGAGTTGCCGATGTTTGCGTTCGGCTACACAATTTTGTTGTGATACGATGAGAGAGTTAGAGCCAAAAGAATACTACACTTACGTAACCCTAATCTCTTTTAAAAGAGATTAGGGCTGGCTGTAAACATTTTACAAAAAAGGTCGAATAACAATATGAAAAAGTTTAAAGAGCACCTCTCTAACTTTCTAATATTTCAATAAAACTCTTTAACAATATATATATATATATAACCAGGCAATATGGCCAATGAAAGGCCTAGTTGGTGCATGGAGTTATTGATCCAGCCATGACCCAAACAATCGGTTTACAAATTAAAATGTACGCTAAAAAAAATGCATTACTAGATTTGATAATCAAAAGTAGTTGAAAGAAAACCTATATGTTTAATTTAAGACAACTGAAGATTACATATCATCTAATTTCAACGTTGAAAAAGCAAAAAGAGAAGAAACAGCCTAGCATCCCCCACCTAGTGTCAATTTAGACTACCAGGCAGTTGTGGGCATTCTTTTTGGATCATAGGAAGAGCACGTGATGCCGAGTCTGGTCCCTTGACTAAAAAAACCATATCATAATATTATTGCAAGTTCACTGAAGAAATATATCATAAATATACACTTTTACTTTTTGAGTTTCTTTTATAACTAGAATTTAGAACACTTGCTTGATTCTTTATTTCTGATTTGCACTTTGTAGCAAAAAAATATAAAAGCGATCCTTATAACTTCTCTAATAGTGCACATTTTGGGGAAAAAATTCTGATATCAAGAATAGTATTGTGTGGGCTTTAATAAAATTTTGAAAGGAAGAACACCAAACATACCACCAATATCTACAATGGCCAACTTTTCCTGCAAGACAACTCTAGCAAAAACGGATGCTGCAATTGGAGTTGTGAAGTTGAGCAATATAGCGTATGCAGGTTGTAACCTCTGGATGCTGCAAAGAGAAGCAGTAGAAACATGAATTTGTCAATATACTCAGGTTTCACTAAGCTTCTAATAGAAGTTTCTGAGAGACACTTGAAGAAAAATACTAATTAACCAGAAAAAAATTTTTGGAGAAATATGATCACTCCACAAAACACCTTCCTAGTCAAGTAAAAGCAGTGCTAGGTTTATGAAATCAAGCTTCTTAGCATGTGGTCTTTGCAGTATGACAGCCTCTTTTCAACAATTTTGGAATAATCAACAATCTGGTATAAAAAGATAGGCTTTTGTGATAAATGGAAGTTCGAGATAAAGTATTATCTGAGTTGTATGTTCTAAGCTTATAGCTGGACCGAACATAAACAAACCTGTGTTTCAACCCAGTGACTAGTTAGTTGGACTAGTCAACTAATCAGCCTAGTCCTCATCCCTGACTTATAAATATATATGCATGCTTCGGATATACATACATATACATGTATGTGTGTATGTATATATCTATGTATGTACATATGTATATAGGAAAATTGAATGATGATTCTAGTTTTTTAAAGTCATCCAGCCATCTAATTAGAACCGTTTGATCCAACATGATGGATTGTTAAGAGAAAAATAAAGAGAAAAAGGTGATGCATATTTTCATCATGTAGTATTAGTTCAAAACTCTTTGTTCATGTTTTTCTCTCAACCCTCCATCTACTTTAGACGGACGACCCTAGTTAGATGGCTGGGTGACTCTAGATTGCGAGAGTCATCATTCTCTCTCTCTCATTTATACATACATACAAATATATATATGGATGCCACCTGGGAACGAGAAGATAACATGAGATCTAGATATCCTTATTTGTACTTCAAGAGGTAAGTAAAAATTTCAAGGACGAAATATCTTGTGGGGGGGGGGGGGAGAATTGCTATGCCCGTAAGTTTTCAAAAGGGCTATTTAGGAAATTTTTAAAACTAAAGTGTGTTTTGAAAATTTTTCTTTTAAGATAGGTCAATTTTGAAACTTTGGTGAGAGGGGAGGGTTTATCGAGCCCTACCGCTTCTTTCCTTGTTCTTTTCTAAGGAAGAACTGAGAGATTTTGAGAGAGCGAAAGGGGGAAACAGGGAGAGAACGGGAGAGAGAGGGAAAACGAGAGAAGAGACAAGGAAGAAAGGGAGCAGACAAGGAATTGAGAAATAAAGGAAGAGAAGAGAGTAGAGAAGGTAAGGTTATCTGAATTTCAGTTTCTTCAATTATTTTTTTTTAAATTCTTGATAGATTAAAAGTTTGAATCTCTACTCTACTTGGTTAATTTGTGATAGAAAATCACAATTTTATCAGCTTTAGTATATATATATATATATATATATATATATATATATATATATATATATGATTGTTTGTTAGTCTCCATATAAATATATGTATTTATTTATAGTCTATCGACTTGGACCGGTTCAGGCTGACTACTAATTGATTAGTCCTTTTAGGGTCTTGAACAACCCGCATCTGAGATCCAATTTTGACAAATTAGGTTCCGAATCCAGCCTATCTCATCAATTCTTCATAGGCACTAACTCCATCTAAGATTGCAGTCTGCAGATATAAAATGAGATCTACATCTGTGTGGATGAATCATGCTAATTGCAGTTGACATGGATGAGGGGCTGCAGATATGTGGAAGGAGAAACATATTGTGGTTATGCATCAGGAATTATACGGTGGTACCAAGTCATATTTTTGGGATATAGCTAAATGTTTTACATAAATATAGTCAGAGGTCTCCCTCCTGATATTCCCTGTAACATGGGACAATTTCAAGAACTGAATTTTTTACATTTCCATGAAAAAAAAATGGTCATATGCTTTTTAAGAAAGGAAACTAACTAACTAAGTGATAAATAAATTAAAAGTTCTTCAGAAACATGTCATCAATAAAAAATTAGGAAACCTTTTGTTGTGATAAAGTAGTTGTCTGTGGCCACCAATATTACCAAAACTTTGAAAATATCATGATATGCCAGTATTTCAGAGCACAGCTAACTGGCTAAGAGAACAACTACAACTATTATTAATAAAATGTCATAAGGAGAAGATAGCAATCCATCTAAGATTGAATTGTTTTAGTTATCTTTTTCAAGAATGTCAATATATCAAAATTCAAGACAGACAATTAACTAGACATAAGCACATTCCAAGATCCACTAATGGTCAGACATGCAAGAGCATCTCCAATTTAGTATCTGTAAGTTTTAACTATGAACTGATGCATATTACATAATTATTTCATATTTAATGACATAATGACATTCAGCTACTTATAGAACAAAGAAGAATAAAAGATATTACATACTTCATAATGCAATAAACACTATACTATCTTATAAATTCCCCTTCTCCTGGAGAGATTTAGATATAAACAGTGATCATCATGATTGAAATGACAAATAGTTTCATCAAGCAATAGCAATTCAAACAAACACGCAAACGGAGACAACAAAAGAAATTTACTAAAATTGCAGATTTGGAGACGACATATGCATGAAACACAAACCTATAAGCAAAACACAACAAGGATAGGAATCCGGCTAGCGCTCTTGCAATCAGAATATTCCTTACATGGGGTGGTCCAAGTAATGGTTGTCCACTTCTTCTCAGCCATGTGAATGACATGAATAAAACAACAATGCATCTTACAAGAATCTTTTCGAATAAGGGAATTGATTCAACTGCCAATCACAATTAAAATCGAATTAAACTCTTATTTCATAGACAAAGAAGAGAGAAAAAAGAGGGGATTATTTATTTTAAAATTCAAACCAAGCAAGGAAAAAATAAGCAATTACCATCATAAGCCAAATGAATGCAGTATACAGCTTCCATGTTAAACAAAAAGAATGACCAAGAAGCACTTTTTTTATTACTGAGGTGCACTGCAGCTACTTTTTGAACAAACAGATCCTTGACACTTTATGTAGTGAAGATCAGAAAAGCAATGTAATAATGCTCATCCCTTCCAATGTATTGGTATGCAAGGTGCATCTCTCAATAGACTATGACCCTTGAAAGGCACAGCCACATAAAATAAAGCAAAAGCAAATTGCACACTTTTCCTTTTGACATAACCAGGATGGAAATGAAATAAAATATGAAATTTTTACATGAACAATGGGACAAAAGAAAACTAAAGAACCAAGGTCCGAAAACTAAGAAAAGATTTACCACAAAGGAACTGCCTGGGTCACCTAGGATCCATAAGCACACATAACATGCCTATCACTGCCCAGATGACTAGGTGGCTGCACTCAGTTTTTTTTCCTTGTCCAATTTCTTTAATTCTTTAGAATATTAAAAAATAATGTTTTTTAAATTGCTTTTATTCTCTGAAATTTTGAGTTTTTTTTGTATTAATACTACAAAATCAAAATGTTTGTTCCCTTATAACCTTTCCTGGTCTCTTCTACAGGTTGACTAGCACTTTCTTGCGTTAGAAGATCTAACTGTTAGACTAGTCCAGCCACGAACCCTACATTTCTTTCTTGCAAATTATGCACTTTAGGTAAATTGTTTTCTATGTTTCTTGAGAGCTTTTTGCACTTGTGTCTTTTGAAGAGTCCAAACCACATTCTTTAATACAAGTATTGATGACTGTGATATTGATCCTGCAAACAAAAATAACTGATAATATTATATGCACACTATATGACAGAACTTTACTTTACCTGAAAAAATCTCCAGTAAAAGCTCCATGATGCAATAACCAACAGAAGAGACTGCCATGCACAAGAAACCAGAGTACTTGGATCCGCTCCATATCCACAGCATAAACTGATAGAGAGAAGATAAATCTGACTCTACTTGTTTGTTCACCATCTCCTGCAGATATGTAAAACTTCACCTGGTCATATTAACAAGCAAAATCATCACAAAAGTACACATGCCACAAACATCAAGTATCATATCATGAGTACCTAAATAGAGGGTTTACTAGTGATCAGTTTTCAAGCGCACATGTTGATTCATACAAATGTCTGGTAGAAGTCACCAGGAATTGTGTCTACAACATGGACCTAGTTGCCTAGTTTCCCCATGACTAACCACAAATGTATTGCAATACAACTGCATAAGGCATGCAAATTCATAGAGCAGGATCAAAACCGATATTACAGAGAAAAGTGATCCCAAACAAACCTCAGGAAATGGATTTCCAAAATTTCATGCACATATTATAGAGTCCATAACAAAAAAAAATGAGCCAAAAAGATAGCTGAGAGATTCATAGAATTGAAATATCATTATAAAAGCAGAGTTATAAGAGAAAGAGGTGTGCCATGATAACTAAGAGACACAAGTTTCAAAGGCTATAAGAACAGGGAAATATGGATAATTTCTAGTCACTGCTGCAAGTATGCATAAACCACAGTTGTGAACAAGGTCTGACATTGATTCTGCAGTGAAATATGAAGTTAGATGAGAAAATACAATTTTGTTCAAGCCATATGCAATAACAGCACTTTCTTGGAAATGACAAGGTATTCTATAATGCAAGAGAGCTTCTCGGCAGAGATCTTACATTCTAGTCGATCAAAAAAGTGCATCACTTAAAATCATGTCCACTTGCAGCCACAAAAACTTTGAATCTAATCAAATTTGCATCCAACTCAGCTTTATAGATTAGGATTCTGTTTTACAAACCATGCACCTTAAACTGTGGCATAAATATTTAAAAAAAGAACATATTGAAAAGAACATCAGCCACAACATGGCTGGATTATATGGAGAACCTATATTAGCCAAGGGAGAGGAGAGAAGAGAACGAGAGAAAGAGAGAGAGAGAGAGAGAGAGAGAAAACTTTCTGTCGTATTGACCAAAGCTACCCTATTCCCATGTTAAATGAGAATTAGGGTAAAGTAACAAATTACAAAAGAGGTCCATAAATAAAACCCTTATTTATAAAGAGTTGTTCCTAAACTCTTAAATATTCTAAAATACCACCTAACACATATTATTCAACACTCCCCCTCAAGCTGGAGCATAGATGTTAATCATGCTCAGCTTGTCACAACATCTAGAAAATTCTGCAATAGGCAAGGCTTTGGTGAAGATATCAGCGGCTTGATCTTCAGAGGCTACATGTATAGTTGAGATAATTCCCTCTTGAACCATGTCGCGAATATAGTGGCAATCTACTTCGATGTGCTTTGTCCTCTCATGAAATACTGGATTATTGGCAATATAGGTAGCCGCTTTGTTATCACAAAACATCTTCATAGGAGTAGAAGTTGGAATACCGAGACTCTCAAGTAAGGATCTAGACCATGTC
>JAANDH010000230.1:198881-334549 GCA_011799765.1 Nymphaea thermarum | reverse complement strand
AGAGGTTAAAACAGAAAGAATGCATTCCGTTTGGGTGACACCCTCATTTGACCCAGTTTTGTGGAAACTTGGTTATGTGAAAATCAAGTTTTTTCAATGAGTTCTGATTGAACCTGGTTTGTGTGCTGGGGTGGCATACCCAAAACTCAATTTTTTGTGAATAACATGAGGATATCATGCTTTGCACTCCATTTTAAAAACCCAGGTTTTGTCAAAACTGAGTTTTTCTCAAACCCAGTTTTGATGTCATCTAAGACTCCAAAAATGCTGTTTGGATGCAAAACCAAGTTTCACCTCCAAAACAGCATATTCGAGTGTCATCCAAGTGTCCTATAGCTTAGCTTTCAGAAAAAATTCCCTCATGAATGCTTTACCTACTGCATCCTGTGCTAATATACAGATAATTCATAATTATTGTTGTGCTAAAATGCTTGTTTTCAGCTAGTCAGACTTTTGGACTTGGTGATGGATCAATGTTCTAAGTTCTAACAATAGCTTGATGACTGCTATTAAATGTCAGCTCTTTGTTTCAGATTTACTTCTATTGTATGTCATCCATGGCAAGTACTGGCAGTCACAGTTAGTTTACTTATTTTGTTCATATTATTGAAAAATCTAAATGGCATTTTGTCTCGGGTGATGGCTGGAGAGAGACTTGGTGTCAAAAATATCGTGAATGAGAATTGACGTGTGAGTGATCAAAATCCACTTAGGAGGACCTAATGAGAGGTGATCTTGAGCTGCTTGGTGATTCAGGTTGTTTGACGTCTAAGTGTTCTGATTTATGTAATTGACTGATCCTTTAAGTCACAGTTCATCAGTCTTACATGCAAATCTCACTTTGCAGCTTGTGGGAGTGCACTTAGGTGCTTGAGAGTCTGAGACTGTTCAAAGGATCATGCTAGTTTCTTTGTTTTTTTAATATATATTTATTTTCATATATGTCGCAGTGGTACGTGGGATATGCCCACGTACCAGTACCACTACGGCAGTACGGTGGTACTGGTATGGCAGTACGGCTTGGATCAGTTCCGGGTTGGAACTGATTCGGGGTTGGAACTGATCCAAACCATATTCGTTTTCATTTTTTTTTTCATTTCAACCATATTTTTGTTAGCTTATTGATGTTTTATGAGATTACATGTAGAAATTTTGAAAGAAACTATTAAAAATTGCCATATTAATGTGTTGTGTATATATATATATATATATATATATATATATATATAATATACATATGTGTATAGACACACACTTTTTTTTTGCCGTACCTTGCTGTACCCGTACCTGCTTTCTAGGACCCATACAACGACAGAGATTTTCACTTGCTCCTGAATAAACATCTGTTCTCTTTATTGCTCAGTTGTTTCACCTAGTCTTCATTTTTCTTTTTCCTTGTCTTGTGCTCGAGAGTCTGAGACTGCTCAAAGGACCATGCTAGTTTCGTTTTTTTTTTTTTTACTTGCTCCTGAATAATATCCGTTTCTATTTATTGTTCAGTTGTATTACTGCGTCTGCCTTTTTCCTTTTCCCTGTTTTGCAGCTTACCAATGATGTTGTGAACGTTATAAACATTTCAATCGGCACCGCTCTTGCCATACTGATGAAGCAAATGTTACTCTGAGGGATACTTTTGCCATACCTCATCCATCAATTTTATTCCATCAATGTGTATGCTTTCATTTTCCTCTTATGTATTCTGTATATACTCTTGCTTGAAGTGGTTGGCCATTACTACAAGCTAATTTTTTCAGTTTCTTCAAGAGCCGCGCCGACCAGATTTTCTTTGAGGATTCTCACAAACGTGAAATGAGTTTCAAATGCAGAGTAAGGAACTTATCCTGTTGCTGGGGATCTACATTGTAAGAAAGTAAACAGCAATTTCACTCTTCCAAGGCAAAAATATATAAGCTGGACACTTTATTTCCCAATCCTGTCTCAGTCCTGTCTGTAGCTGGAACTACAAGTCCAGCTTGAATTCGACTGGACTCATGTAGTGTGGCTTGAGTTTTTGACTGACTCATGTATTGTTTGGTTGGAATTCAACTTGAGCTTTATAAGATCAGCTTGACTTGGTATACTGTGTCAGAGCTCGAACCTGACTCCTTTAAGCTCTTAAATTGAAACATAACTGAGATAAGTTTAATAACAATCTAACATCCCTACTTATACATGAGCCTAAGCAAGTTAAGCTCGTGTAATCCAAACTCGACTAGCTTACAAACTCAAGTTTTAACTTAAGCTCGAGCTTGAATGTGTCATTTGTAATATATAAAAACTTCCATGCTTGTGTCCACAAGATGGCATCTATTGCTCCTATTTAAGATCCTCAAGATTTGATAACTCTGGATTTAAGATTAGATTCTCGTTTATCTCACCAGAGGCAACTACCCACACCCCCCAACATTTTTTTTTTTACATAGATTTCTTATAATTATTTGCTTATTTATATGTGTTGTGCCCCTTTGGAAATGAGAATTTATATAAGAGTACCCTATAACAAAAACTTATGGCTCTGCCACTGGTTCATCATATTTTAAATTGAACATTTTATCAATGTAAAAAGAAAAAATAAAGATTTAAGCTTAGATTTTAGGTCGGATCTACATTCATTAGTTTGTTAAACCATAGATTTTATAAATATTCTTGTTACATTAATAAAAACATGTCATGTACATCCATATAATTGCTACTTCATCCTAAGTCTTCAAACTGTTCCATGTATCAAATAATTTTAAATGTTTTAAGAGTTGGTCACGTAGATCCATATAGTTGCCACTTCATCCTAAGTTTTCAAACCGTTCCATGTATCAAATAATTTTAAATGTTTTAAAAGTTGACTACTCGGGATTTTGAAATTAAGCCAAAAGTAGGGACTCAGCAGAAAACATCGCCCGTGACGGCGCGGGACAGGAAGTGCCAGGGCGGGAGCGGGAAACCAGAGGAGACGAAGGGTCGTGGAGGCCAAAATCTGTCGTCCGTCCCCCTCATTTTCTCTGTCACTCTCGAACTCTCTCTCGCGCCATGGGGCGAACCCGATCATCGAAGAGACAACGCGTTGAGGAAGCTCCTGAGGAAGGGGGGGATGGGTTGGAAGTGAACCGGGATAGTGGCGAGAGTCAGATACCGGCGGTGGTTCATGACCAAGACGTTGCCACTCGTTCCCCTGTCCTCGTCTTTGCTCATGGAGCCGGAGCTCCTTCTACCTCTGAATGGATGCTTAGGTCTCTCTCTCTCTCTCTCTCTCTCTCTCTCTCTCTCTCTCTGTTACGGAAACATGTTCCTTTTTGTTTTGTGGTTGCCCTTTGGTGTTTCCTTTCCTCACTCGGTGATATAAGACTTGCTGAAAGGTCTTCTTCCATTTTCACGGCTGTCCTCGCTTGGTGATCTGAAACTCGTTTGAGGGGATTCAGGTGAAAATTTATCGTCGCTAATGATGTCAAATGGTCCCTTTCTTGCGTCGCCACGGTTGTTATCTTGTTTGAGAACCCTTCTATCTCCCTCCAGGGATGGTCGTGAATCTTGCAAGCAAAATAAGAGAGAAAACGCCGTAAGGAACTTTCCTTTCTATCGGAAAAGCTGGTGACGTGAAATGATAGAAGAAAGGCAGATGATGGAAACTATTGGGAAATAAAAGGAATTCGTTTCGTTGAGCGAGGTCTTTAATCTCATTTCCATTTGAGTGTAGTGAAGAGAAAATTTTATCAGTTTGGAGGAGCATTCCTTGGGATCGTTAATCATTTTTCTATTGGAAGGGGTTGTTTGGTCTTTTACTTTCTTTGCGGTTTGTTCTTTCCTTTGCCACTAAACTAGTCGGTGGTTTCTCCTCCATTAAAAGCAGTTTTTCCAGGCTCTCTTTCGTGGGGTTCAACGTTTAACCGTTGATGGTTGGTAAGGATTCACAAAAAGTTTTCTTGCGATTCTGTATTTGTTGGTAATATCGATGAGGAAATCCGGTGTCAGATTGCTTGAGGGATAATTTAAATAGTTTTAGACGGTACGACTTAGGACAGTTGTTGCTTTCTTCTCGGTTAAAGGATTTCAAGTTAGAAACGATTGCTAGTCGGTGCCCCAGCGCCCATCAAAGGGAGATAAAGAGAGAAGATTCCACATCTGCTTCTATTGAGTCATTTGCTCTCTAGAATCAGAACAAATCTTCCACTTCAAGAGCGTCGACCTTCTTTTCAATTAGACAAATATTCCACTTTGCAATTTCATGAAGTTCTAGACACTCTTCGCTGCTCCTAATACTAGTTTTTCAGGTAGTTTCTTTCTTGAGGGCTACATGGGGTTCCAGGTATGTGTTTGATTTCTTCTACATCTACGCTCGTAAATCATGTGACACCAAGAAAAAAAAAACCATCTCCTGTGAGTATCAGATTCAGCATTGGTTTCCATTTCCATTTATTTTCCATGGAAATAAGTACCTTTGTAACAGGTTGATGCTTTAATCTCTGGATGTGAGAATCGTGAACTGAAACGCTTAGTGGTACGAAATTGTCATGTAAAATGTAGAAAAATATTCGGATAAATGAATGGAAAGGGGCTTTCCATTAATGCCAATGCATCGGTAGAAAACTAGAAATTAATAGTAGTTCTTCTCAATTTAAGATGGATGTTTTGTTGTTGCTGTTGTAGATGGAAAGAGATGCTAGGAAGAGCATTACATGCCGTTGAAGTAGTCACTTTTGACTATCCATGTAAGTCTGTACGCATAGAAGTAGAACTCATTCATTTGTTGTCACAGCAAGGGAGAGGCTGGTTTTAACGTTTTTCATGTTGTCACTTTAGTGCTGCAAGAAAATTGTCTCTGCTTTTATTTATCATCAGTATCTCAACTCTCAAGACTCATATCATTGAGCCAAATCTCTGTTTGGCTTGATACTCTTGTAAAATAAGGAGTTTGAATCAAGTTGCACATTCATGATTCAAGAACTTGTTTCTTGCTGTGGCATGCAAACTCATGATGGTTTTTTGTTGAGTCTTGATAAGGCTTGTTTGCAATTTATACCATCTAGGTCAGGCTTCGAGCATCCATCTGGTTCACTTTTTGGGGATGTTAAGGCTAGGCTGCATCCCTTCGTTTTTCCTGTATTTCATCTGGCTCACCTAGTTTTTAAATATCACTGGTTTAATCATTGACAGATATTTCAAAGGGTAAGCGCGCAGCTCCTCCAAAGGCAGAAAAATTAGTTGACCACCATTTGGATGTTGCAATGAAGGCTGTTGCAAAATTTTCTGGGCATCCACTTATTTTGGTGGGAAAATCTATGGGTTCAAGGTATTGTATTTGAGCTTGTGCTGCTGCAAATTGACTTACTTTTAAGGATGTAAGAGTGGTGGTTTTGATTGAGATAAAGGCTGACAGTTGAAAAATAAGTTTCAATGTTAGATGAGATCGTTGAAACATGGAAGCCAAATATTTTCACAGGGTGCATCAACTTGTATAAGTACCGTGGGTTTCAAATCCTAAGTTTAGCTATGTTCATCTCCTGCTAACCAGCTTGCTTTTTCCAAACATTTTAGGATCTGGATTTGGTGTAAATGCCAATCTTCCTGATAAAAATAATATTTTTCCTTTTCCCAGTTGGTAGAACAAAGTGAATCGGTCCCTAAGAGCTTGTTTGGAAACAGTAACACTTTTTACTTTTCATGAATCTACCTCAAGAATTAGGGCACATTCATAGAACACTATAACAAGTGTCCATGAAGCAGCACCATTTTTTTATAGCAGATTCATAGGACAGCAAGAGAGCATTGATGTTGCCAAACGACCCATAAGGGACCCCTGAAAAGGCTGTAACATTTTGATGCAAATTTTACAAATAAGCACTTTTTAAATGCATAACATGCTGCAGAGTAATTGTGGAAAGGCAATACTTGCCTGTGTTATCCCAACTTGGCGGCTACTTGCCAGAGCTTTTATCTTTCCAGTATGCTTTTCTTTGTAACTGAAAAGCAACCTATACACACCTGCGAAGAGCATGTTAGATGTTAATTAATTGTGGTTCTACCTTTACTGTCTGCCAGGGTGAGTTGTATGGTAGCTTGCACTGGGAAGGTTCAAGTATCAGCTGTGTTGTGTTTGGGCTATCCACTAAAGGTACACGAAATTTGCATATGTTAATTTGCAACCTTTGAGCTGTCATATTGATATTTCACATAAGTTATTGTCTTGATGCATGTGCTGGACAAATTATTAGCTGTTTGTCAAAGTTTAATTTAACTTGATTTTCGATTTGCCTCATGATGAGTTGCCTTTGAGCAGGCCCATTCAGCAGCAGAGGTGGCATCTAGTCCTTGGTAGATAGCAGCCAGATCTCTCTCTCTCTTTCTCTCTCGTGGTTATGTTCTTCAAAGCTCTGTAGATGTCCTCCTGAAGCAATCTAGATGATCCAAATCATTTCCCCGTTGTGTCATCTTATTTCTATAATATTTATGTCATATTCAAGCTTAGTAACAATACTGATGATATCATTTACTAATTGACTGTTAGCTTTCTTCAGTGCGATGTATTAAATGTGAGTTTCCTTTTATGAACTTGGTCATCTTCATAGAGAGTAGCGACTTTATAGATGATTAGTAAATAATATACTCAAATCAAATGTGCATCTACTTTCATGTTATAATTTTTTATCATTGGATATTATCCAGGGCATGAATGGAGCAATTCGAGATGAAATTCTCTTGCAACTAACCACTCCCACTATGTTTGTACAGGTATCATTTGACTTATTTCAGTTTCTCTTTAAATGATTTATGCAATTCGAGCCTTTCCTCTTGTTCTCTCTGTCCTTTCAGCTTTGGGTGCACGCATGGGTGTGCAAGGGGTCAAGCTACCTGAACTATGTTCAGGGTTGACTTGTTGTTTACATATTATATAAGTCAAGCTTGAGCACCAGTTCGAGCTTGTACATGTTAATAACAAAAGCTGGCGTTCATCTATTGAGCTCAATAAATCACAAACGATCTTCAGTTCAAATTAAATAAGATGATACTTTTATCACCTGCTACATGCTTGGTGCTGATACTGTAATTGTCCTTATATTGTCCTGAAGGATCCGGTAGGGTTTTCTATAATGTGGAACTTTCTAGTAAGCATGGCAAGATAAACATGTCGGTCTGGTTGGGTTGTGTTTCTTTGTAATGTTCAATAGAATTTTGTTGCCATAGTATCTTTTTTCAGTGTGTACGCCTAGCGAAGTTAACATTTGAGCGCATTTTCTGTGAAGGGTAGCAAAGATGGAATGTGCCCCCTGGAGAAACTGAATGCTGTCAGGAAGAAGCTGAAGACACGCAATGAGTTGTATGTGGTGGATGGTGGTGATCATTCTCTGAAAGTTGGAAAGCAGACACTAAAATCCGATGGAGTGACTCAAGCTCAGGTAGAAGAGAAGGCGTTGACGTCAATTGCAGAATTTATAAGCAGTGTTCTTGAATGTGGACCGTGACTTTCTAACCTGTGTTATTCCAACGAGAACAGGAACAGCGAAAGAAAAAAATGAAGTCCAACCTTTTGCTTTTCACGTTGGCATTTTGAGAACTACAAAGTGTAACTATTTTCATGGTTGAACATTTTGTATCACACAGAAAATCTCTCCTGTTAAGGATCAAGTACAAGAGTAATCAGATACAAGAGGATTTGCACCAGGTGCAGCAAATGAATTTCACAGGTGGAGTCAATACCAAGTACAACCATGTATTTTATATGAAATAAAAAGTATGCTGTAATAGAAATCATGGAACTTAGCTATTTCAAACGATCTCTTAAATCAAGTAATAGTCGAAACAGGGATGGAGGAAAAACTTGTGCACGGAAGATGTAGGCTTCTTCAAGAGCTAAACTGCAGACTCGAAAATGAGGATTATAGTAAGCCATTTCAACAAGCAACAGCTTACACCTGTACGCATATTGGGTAGTAAAACTTGAGCTCATAGTGAAGAAGTGTAAAAAAAAAAGAAAAAGAGAAAGTTTTGGATATGAATCAACTAAATGGATCGACAGTGGAGTCAGATTTGGAGATGCTCCGACCAGACGTAACATAACCCTCACAACAATTTAATTGTTATGTTCTTCCCCAAGTAGCAATTATGTGTGACCCCTCTAAAATAATGAATACTCATATCCATTATGCTGGTCCATTATGCACCAGCCAAGCTCATGGTGTTTAGCATAGCAGGTTGGGCTGTTATAGGTGTGAGAGTTCAATCCGTAATTTGATTCTTATGAGTGTTAAATTCTTGAACTAGAAACGGCACGACACTCTAGTTGAAAGATTGACTGTAAGTTTACTCAAATTCCAAAGCAACCATAAACCTTGGGAAAAGGAAGAAGGGGGGAGTTTGGCTCAACCTTATCTATATTAACTTTTACATTCCCTCAGTAGTAAACTCATTGCCCAATTACCACTCAGCTAATCTTTAGGTTAGCCCTGACAGATTTAAACAATGTCAATTATTTGAAGAAACAAAGGCGATTAGTTTTTTAATATTTTAAGAATTTTTATAATTTTAATTATTTATATGTATTTGTATATATTTTAAATATTATTGACCAATTCACACAAATGTAAGCTTTAATCAGTGACAGGAACCAATGAATAGAGTTTTTCTTGCATTTGACTCATTAAAATGAAAGTGAGCCACCAACATTGATAAGCAATGCTTTCACATGTACTTTCCAACACGTAGAATTTGTGCGAACTTTGCAAATGGCGATCATTATATCCTTAACACTGGGAATATATTCTTGGAAAAATCTGTCTTTACGAGTAAAAGAAATTGTAAACGTCTTAACAGTGTAACAAAGAATTTGTTGATCTTCAAAAACTTCCTTTTCCATGTTAAAAATACAGTAGTCAAAATAAAATATTTATGAAAGTGATTTAACTTTTTGTTTTTCTCATTCATCCAATGGGAAAAGGTAGAGCTTGCAATGAACGTTGCACCCGATCCATTCCCGGCCGAGTTTTTGGGGGGCAGCGCCGCTTTGGCCTGTCGCAACCTATAAATTAAATCGTTAACAAAGATTACACAGGAGAGAAAGACGGAGGGAGAAAGACGCCATGACCAAACCCAAACCTGAAGGCACTTTCTTCTTTCGTTCTTCTGATATTCACTTGGTCTTCTTCCTCTTCGCTCTCCTTCCTTTCCCCTAATCTCTCCTCTTATCCTCTCCCCGATTTACCTCTTTCTCGCAGTCTCACACTATTGGAAATACCAAATACACAGAGACGTTCATCCAATGGCTTCGGCATCTCCAGTTGATTATGCAATCCTAAAACGATATCGAAACCCACAAGGTTCATAAGAAGATCTTACAAGGTTTGCGCGTTCCTTTTCTCATGTTTTTGTTCAAGGTTAGGGCGTGGATTTGATGATGCTTGTTTCTGGCTGAACCTGCGGATAATTTACGGTTCGGTTCTGTCCTAGATTGTTTGCGTTACTTGTTGTATACGCGATGCGTCTATCGCAGAGGAGGAAGCATCACCTTCCTCGGCCGTGCGCCTGTGAATGCGATCGATGGACACCTACCAAGAAGCGTAAGAAACTTCTCGACATCCATTCTGATTCTCCACCTAGTAGAAGTACCAATAGTTCCAAGCCTGACGAGGGTGTGCCTTCCGGGGAAAATGGGGACGATGGCGGTCCATCGAACGAATACGGTCTCCGTAGGAGCTCCCGCATTCGTAAGGTCGTTAACCGGGATCCTCCTTCGTCCCACAGCCCAAGAATCGGTAAAGGAGGTAGGACGAATGGTTCATTTAGCAAAAGCCCGATTGGTTTGGGTGACAGAATGCGAAAAAAGAGGCTGAGATCGCCGTCTCTCATCGTGGACGTGGATGCTTCTGTTGATTGGGATCTCAGGCTGCGGTCCAGGCATAAGCGACCTGTGATCGAGGAGGTAAAGGGGAGTCCTATAACTGGGAGCAAGGGAAGACCGAAACAGAGTAAAAGGAAACTGCTGCGGGATATTGATGAATGTATCTTGAGACTGGATGAGACGAAGAACAATGGTTCTTTGGTAGAGGAATCGACCAGGGGGATGACTGATCGATTTTCTGTGGCTGACGAGGTTGGCAGCGAGGAAAGTGAGTCTGATGAGTCGACTAGTTCCCATGACAGCAGTGGACAGAGTGTGGATCTTGATGGCGGGAGATCCTCTGGTGTGAACAATTACTTAGATGGCAATGACTCCTGTTCTCATGAATCATCGGATGATGAATCTAGCGACACTTGTATAGCACATGGTCGACGTTCTCTCAGAATTTTTAGTAAGAAAAAAATAGGGTCTAGAAGAAAAAAAAATAGCATAGTTGATGGTGAGCGTAACAAGTTCATTGGAAGAAGTGATGACAGTGGAAATAGAAATAAAATGCCTAAAACAATGGTTTCGAGACAAGATAGTCATGTTGATATTGACAAGAAGAGTAATTTGAATGAATTGAGAACACAAAAAGCTGGTGGTCCTACTGCAGTAGTTGTAGTAACGCATGATGAAGACAATGGAGCAGTCAAATTACGGCATGATCAACTTGATGAAAGCAATACAGGAATTATCGTTCAAATTGGAGAGAAGAACCGGTCTGTAGTGAACGGTGACATTTGTGTGGACAACACTGGACGGCAAGATGTAAGTAGAGAAGAACACACTGAAATGGTGCATGATGGTACAGAAAATCAGAATGTTGAGAAATCTGACATGATATCCCACCTTATTGGTTTGGAAAACAGTTCTGCAGTCAATGATTCAGTTCATATTTCTCAAGCAGATCTCCATTATGATGCATCTGTTAAGAATTTTGCAGCTAGATGTTCCACAGATGCAAAACAGCCACTTGCCTTTAATGATACAGAGATGCATCCTCCAATAGATTTACATAACCGTCCTGATGCTTCACATGGATCAGTGTATCAACATGATCAGGTAGACATTGTTCATGGGGTAAAAGAGCAAGTAAAAGCACTACCACTAGATGCTGATCCTCAAGTTGATGAGCATAATACGCCATCTCCCAGGGCCCGTCATTCTGGAGGCTCGGCCATAGCGAAAAATGAGGGAGAAATCAATTTTGCTGACGTTCAAAAGATTGTTTTATCAGGTATACCTGGTGGGGATCCAGTTAAGGACACAATTGAGGACAACTCAAGAAATGTTGCTTCGGGAACTAGTGCTGCAAATGATTTAGTTGAGGAGGACAAAATGGATGTCAATAAATTGCCAAGCGATAACCTTGAAAAGAATGATTGGGTGGAAGGCCGAAGATGTGGGTTATGTGGTTGTGGTGTTGATGGGAAACCTCCAAAGAAATGGTCTCATGAATGTAATGGGAGTGATATTGAGGCATATAATTTATCAGCTTCAGAAGAGCCTAACTATGACATATGGGATGGATTTGGTGATGAACCTGGTTGGCTTGGAAGACTTTTGGGTCCCATACATGACCGCTTTGGCATTGCTGGTGTATGGGTCCATCAACATTGTGCTGTTTGGAGTCCCGAGGTATACCTCAGTTTTGCTAAACTTGATTTCTAGGTGTCATTTTATGATAGTTATTCCGTAGATATATGTTGACATTTAATTCCATGGTACTCTTAGCATCAATGGTCTTAAATATTCCCAAATTCATATCATATACTAATATCCTGTTAACATTGTACACTGTCAAAATGATCCATTTGTTGATTGGAGAGCAAATATGCTGGTGGTTTCTCATGGAGGTTCCTGAGAGTAGGATTGTTTGCTGACATAAGCATGCACTAACGGTCTTGCAAGACTATTTACTTCTTGCCATATGTAGACCATGTAGTGCCTTTGACCTTTTATAATTATGAATACTTCCTTACAGGTTTATTTTTCTGGTCTGGGGTGTCTGAAAAGTGTCAGAGCAGCACTTTGCAGAGGAAGAGCATTGAAGTGTAGCCGATGTGGGAGGCCAGGAGCGACCATTGGTTGTCGAGTCGACCGGTGCCCTAGAACCTATCACCTGGTCTGCATTACTTCTCTGTTTTCGTTCACATTTTTGTCACATATTTTTGGAACACAGTATGTTCTTTGGTTGGATGTGCATCTTCTACTCACTAGCACTCTTCTTTTCCTTGCAGCCCTGTGGACGAGCAGATGGTTGTGTCTTTGACCATCGCAAATTCCTTATAGCATGTACAGATCATCGTCATCTCTTTCAGCCTCTAGGTAACCAGTACTTCCAAAGGATAAAAAAACTGAAAGTAAAAAAGATCAAGGCAGATACGAGGAAGAAGTCAGCAGATGCTCGGCGTAAGGACCTGGAGGCAGAGGAGAAATGGCTTGAGAACTGTGGTGAGGATGAAGAGTTTCTGAAGCGTGAAGGCAAGAGACTCCATCGAGATATCTCAAGAATTTTACCGATATACATTGGAGGTTCTGGTGGTGAAAGTCTTTTTGAGGGCTGGGAATCTGTAGCAGGGCTTGAAGATGTTGTGCAGTGCCTGAAAGAGGTTGTCATATTGCCTCTTCTATATCCTGAATATTTTAGTAACCTTGGGCTTACACCTCCCAGGGGAGTCCTTTTGCATGGATATCCTGGGACAGGTAAGACACTTGTTGTGCGTGCGCTAGTAGGGGCTTGCTCTCGTGGGGAGAGAAGGATTGCATACTTTGCTCGAAAAGGTGCAGATTGTTTAGGGAAGTATGTGGGTGATGCTGAGCGACAACTGAGATTGTTATTTCATGTTGCGGAGAAATGTCAACCATCCATAATTTTTTTTGATGAGATCGATGGTTTAACACCTGTTCGCTCAAAGCAACAAGATCAGACTCATAGCTCTGTTGTATCAACTCTTCTTGCACTCCTTGATGGCTTAAAATCTCGAGGATCAGTCATAGTAATTGGCGCAACTAATCGTCCTGATTCTATAGATCCTGCATTGAGACGGCCAGGGAGATTTGACAGGGAAATTTATTTTCCTCTACCATCATTGAAAGATCGTTCTGCTATTCTTGCTCTTCATACTCAGAAATGGCCTAAAGCTGTTTCTGGCTCTCTATTGTGGAGGATTGCTAGAGAAACTGCTGGATATGCTGGTGCAGATTTGCAGGCTCTTTGCACCCAGGCAGCAATGATTGCTTTGAAGAGAAACTGTCCCTTGCAGGAGATTTTAGCTGCTGCAGAGAAGCAGCCTTCTAATGGCAATCGTTGTGCACTTCCATCGTTTTTTGTGGAAGAAAAAGATTGGCTGAATGCCCTTGCATGTGCCCCTCCTCCATGTTCTCGTAGAGAAGCAGGCATAGCTGCAAATGACGTGCTCACTTCTCCTCTTCAGGCTGATCTTGTTCCATGCTTACTGAAGCCTTTTGTGCAGTTGCTTGTTTCTTTGTACCTTGATGAGTTCATTTTCTTGCCTCCTCTGTTGCATAAGGCGGGAAAGAAGATTAAGGATATGCTTCTTTCTACTATGGTAGGCAAACATGGTTCATCTAATTCATGGTGGTCTAATCTATGTTCTCTGTTACAAGAGTCAGATACTGCATTAGAAGTGGAGAAGAGTCTTTCTTCAATTGGGCTGATAGGTTCCAATATCTTGTTTAATGCCTCTGAAAGTTTTACATTAGATGATAATGATTGTGAGATATCCGATGTTTTTGATATGAAAGTTCATCTATCTGGTATTTCTTCAAACCGTGCACACCTTTTGGAGAAAAACAGAACAGGTTTTCGGGTGTTGATTGCTGGTAGTTCTAGCTCTGGTCAAAAGCATCTGGCTTCTTCTGTTCTTCATGGCTTTGAGGGCAATGTTGAAATCCACAAAGTCAATCTGGCAACAATATCTCAAGAAGGGAGAGGAGATTTGGTTCAGGGGATAACAAACATTTTGAGTAAGTTTTAGCACATTCTCCTTGCATATATTAATTTTTCATAATTTAGTTCTAGCTTATCATCATGAGTCCCAGTGCAATACCTTTGGCATAATACTTGCATGTGCAATAACAACCAAGAAAACCAAATACTGGTGGCTGCTAAACTTTCTGCTACCATAATTTTCTTGTGGAGGGATTCTGAACTGTTAAGAGGAGACATGTATAGCTGAATGAAATATTAGAGATGTTCTTAATCTCTCATTTTCTACCATAAATATTCACTTAATTGCCATCTGCTACCATCTCCACAAGTGATCTATCCTTCATTTTATTTTGTTTTCCTTTTTCAGCCTATTCTGGATCAGAAATTCTTGTGTTTTTTCTTGTGATTTTCATCTGCTATTTAAACATGAAGCTTTAACCATCCATAAAAGGTGAAACCTAGAATTTTCTGCCTATATAATACTATTGTAAAATAATGAAGCTGATAGGTCATTAAAATATCATTTATTCTCATTTGAATTGCATCAGGCTATAAATTAGGCCTTTATGAAGGACAACTTGCTCTTGTTTGAGTTTATTGGCTTAGATGTCTTCCTTCTTGTGTATGGTTTGCTTTCTAGATTTTTATGTTTCTCCCGATTTATACATTTTGCCCGTCCATTTGCGCAGAAAACTTGCATTCTACTATCAGATTCTTTTGAAGATTGGTGATTGTAGTTCACCTTCTGAATCCTATTTGTGCAGCAAATTTAAAGTCTGTTGTACATAGTGCATAATTTCTTTTTGAAATGATTGGTCATTTAGTCCCTTGAGGAAAATGACCTTTTTGGGGATGAGGAAACAGATCATTGGAAAAGCCTATCTTGATGACAAAAACTGGCAGCTTGAGGAAGGGATTAGCACCTAGGAATGCAAAAAATTGTTGGTATATCCTAGCTTGACGAAATTTTTGTTTTTAGCACTAGAAGGCTTCTGATTTCGGAGATATGTAGACTTCTTGATAGCAAAAACAAAGAAATAGAAAAAGGTTGCTTCATTACATTTGTTTGATTAAGGGAATACACTTTTTTAATATGATTATATTTTGATGGCAGTGAAATGTCAAAGGAGTGGCTTATGCATACTTTACATGCCTAGAATTGATTTATGGGCCATTGACAACCTCAAGTGTGAGCCAATTTGTACAGCATCAGGAGAATTAGGAGTCAGTTTGGAAAACAGTGGTTTAATCACATCAGAGGCATGGAATTCACTGGTGGGGCACATTGATTCAATGTGTTCTACCTCATTGATTATTGTGGTATGGTTTTTCCTCAATCTATACATTTTTCTTTCAAGAGCATGATGATTCCTTATTGTTGATTCAGGCTTTTGTCTTCATGTACATAACCTAAATTAGAGAACAAATCCATACGCAGAAAACACAAAACTTGTGTTGCATCGTGCATGAGCTTTATGTACAAGTAGAGCACCTTTTTTTTGTTTAATGCTTGTTTAGAGAGTTGACACAGGCCCTTGAAGTTTTATATCAAAAATGTTCTGCATTGGTTACTAATCATATGATATATTGAGCAATTTGTTGCATTTCAGTTTGGATAAGCTTATATGGTACTGGACCAATTAATCTTAAGCATAACATGTCATTTGAAGTAAGTGGTCTATTTAATGGAGCCATAGAATCTTGAAACAATAGGGTCATTAATGGACAATCCATAACCTTTAAAATAGTAAGCGATTTGTTGGTCAGCACAATCCTTTTCATGCTTTTCGCAAGCAGGCATAGAGTTTGTTTATTGATCTCCTTCCTGTAGCTATCATCTTAGTGGTTCTAGATCCTTTTGTCGCACCTTTTACAACTTTAGTGTTCATTGGTCCTTTTGAGTCCTTGGCTCATGTAACCCTCCCAGTAGTGCTATTTGCATTAATATGTTTAATGACTTAATCATTGTTACAAGTGTCTCTCTCACATTTTTATCAGCGAGGTTTTTCTCGAATATTAATTGAAAAGTTTGTTTTTCTAGATTTTGTAATTTAAATTTTTTTAAAATATGCAAAGTTAATAAAAAAAAATTCAAAAATTGGGTTTTCCACTCGTTCTCTTGCAAAAATTTTGTTAAAAATTAGGCTTAGGTAATATATTAAACAACTTACAAATATATTAAAATTTTCTTTTTGAAAAATGTGAAAAACAAATTCATTGACACCTTTGTTTTTTCAAAATATAGTGATTGTTACATGTATTTCCATTTTCCTCTATTTTCCCATTTTCTCTTGTCTCTCAGAAAACGCCAACATTTGTGGCAGTGGTGTAAACAATTTTGAACAAATTTGTGTAACTTTTCCTTCATTAGAACTTAGAAGTCTGTTATAGTCTAGGGTTCGGATCAGGAATCGGATTTGTATCGGGTCTACTGGACTGATCCAGAATATCACTATAAATAAGGGAATTATAGGGGTCATTAGGGTTATCGATGAAATAGGGATTTTCCTTTGGTGAGGGTTGCTCTAACTGGGTTAGGGTAGTGCATGTGGGTGAATGTTTTCTTGTAGCATGTGGAAGTTAGTATTGTTCTAATAATCTTTTTTCTTCTACTTATATGCATATCTGCAGCTTCTAGTTTCTCTTTATCTAAGTATTTAATTTACATGTCTATTCTTGGCAAAAATGCTTTTATTCAATAATCTTTTGGCATTGTTCTATTACTTCTGGAGTAAGGCTGGGCACCGGGCCTGGCCACCAGCGGGTACCTAGTACCTGGGCCCGGGCCCGGAGAAAAGGACACCGGGCCGGCTTGGTTGGGCCCGATAAGCCTGGGTGGGCCCGATAATTTTTTTTTTTATATTTATTTTATTAGTTTTCATATATAAATATAATATTTTATTACAGTTAATTACATTTATATATTATTTTATATTAAAAAATATTTTATTAATTTAAATTGCTCAGGCCCAGGCCGGGCTCGGGTTTGAATGGTCGGGCCGGGCCCGGATTTTGGGTGTTGGGCCTGCCCAAGCCCGGCTTCTTATCGGGTCGAGCCAGCCCGATGCCCAGGCCTATTATGGAGGCATTTATTTATTTTTTATAATAAATTACATTCTTTTGTCCTTTTTTAATATGGACTCACAAGTTACTGGTGATACCTTACGTGTATAAAGAATATGTCAAAATACACTGATCTCATCTGTTAGGTTATAGACCTAGGTGTGTAGCTCAAAATTCCATGTGCAGAATGCACTTGTAATTACGAGTCTAAGAAAAAGGATGATGACTAAAACTTCTTCTTGCTTGTGCATGCGTGGACGGGTTGATATTAATCCAACAAAGCAGTTTCAGTTTATAATGGGTTTTTTTCTGAATTTGGTGATATCTTTATTCGTGAAAGAAGAAATATTTCAAATATAATTTCGGCCATATCTTGATGACAACTGAAGGTATCAGGAGTGCCATTAGGTAGACTTAGAAAATAAATAAAAGAAAAAGAATTATTTTTGAGCCGCTACTAATCTTATCCAAATAAATGATGCTAGAAAGCATTGTGTTTCCTTTCAAATTTTTATAACTGGAAAATTGTTTCTCAGAATTTATTTTTATGGTCTTATGTGAAGGTGTGTCTTTCTGCTAGTGAAAGTAAAATATAGTTTTGGAAAGTTGTTTCTTTGGATTTGTCTATATATGATTCTATGGGAAGATGTTCCATTCTGGCTAGAGGAATTACATGTAGGTTGGGAAGTCCGTGGTGTTATTAACTCCTTGCAGCATTTACAATTCATTTCTGATATTATATTTCAATTGCTCAGTCTGAGAGTGGATAATTCTGGAAAATCACATTTGTATCCTTCTATTTTCAGGCTACTTGTGAGATGCCAAGTCATGTTCTCCCTCTCAGGGTAAAAACTTTCTTTAAGAATGACATGCTTACCCTTGCGCCCAAGACAACCTCGGCAAGGAAAGAGCCATTCTTTTTGGTTAGTCTTGATGGGAGATTTAACTGGGACTTGATGTGTAATATCTCTGCTGAGAAACTATCCAGAGATTTGATTTGTCTATATATTCAGATAATCCATAACAAAAAGCATCCTGCTTCGGACCATTTTGACACTGCAGTGGGTAGTTTTCCAACTCCTAGATGCCTACCGGAAAACCATAGGGGTGGTGATGAAACTTCAATTGCAACCCATCCAGAAGCACTTGCTTCAAAAGGTAGCGAACATGACCTTTCTATGCAATGTGGGAATGGTGACAATAGGTCATTTCAGGCGGTGGCATCTACTGTCCAGTCATCTGTGCAGCCTAATCAAGGGTCTGATTCAAGTATTCCTTCTCACAAGACCAGTATCAAGATGAAATCCTTGCAATTAGCTATAGCCACATTTGGCTTTCAGATCCTAAAATATCCACATTTTGCAGAGCTCTGTTGGGTAACATCAAAGCTTAAAGAAGGTCCATGTACATATACTTATGGGCCATGGAAGGGTTGGCCATTTAATTCTTGCGTAGCACGTCCTTGTGCATCACAAAGATCTATTGCATCAGAGGATAGATCTGCTAAGAACAGAAGTGTAGAATCTAATTCTGTTGTGAGAGGCTTGGTGGCTGTTGGCTTGTTGGCTTACAGGGGTGCATATAAAACTGTATTGGAAGTTTCTTTGGATGTCAGGAAGGTTCTTGAACTTTTAGTTGCACAGATTAGAGCCAAGATTCTTGATGGGAAGGACAGATATCGTTTTCTGCGTATTTTGTCTCAAGTGGCCTATCTGGAAGATGTGGTCAACACCTGGGCGTATTCTACACAAAGGTTTATCATTTTTCCTGTGATATTCTATTCTGCATTGCATCTGTGTATATGTGTGTGTGTGTGTGTGTGTCTGATTTTTCTCCATTACAAGTTCCTTTTGTTTTATAGATTGGAGCTTGATGGTCAAATCTTGGACGTGGATTCTCAACCTTCTTCCAAGGGAAGTACTTGCACTGATGCTTATGAGAAAAATAGGAACTTTCCTGATGAAACAGACAAAGCTGTTCCTGCCAACTGTGAAGAAAGTCATCGGAACATAATTGAACATGGACATGTGGAGGATGTAAAGCAATTTGGTCCTGTAATGAACTCAGAAGATGGTGCAGATGCAGCTCTCCATAAAGGAACTAATGCTCCTGATGGTTCCATTTCTAGTGTTAGAGAGTTAGCCTTGGGTGAAGAAGAGATTCCTGTGGAGATGGATGTTGAACATCCTTGTAATGCTGTTATACACATTCAGACTTCTGGCAGTGATAATGTTTTGCTAGTTACGCAGAGCACTTCAGACAAGATTTCTGCAGATGATCATTTGAAACTTGAGGAAGCAAATGTTGCTTCACGTGAGATGATTAATGGCAAGCTTGTGTTCTCTGAACAATCAAATGCTGATGTTGTATCGACCACTATTTGCAGTTCTGATGATGGTATTGCTGGTTGTGCAGATTTATCAAATGGTCATGCTGAAACTAAATCCAAAAGCTTCAGTCCTTCATCTGCCAGTTCCAGCTATTTGTGCCAATATGAATGTTGTTCTAAGTGCTTGCATCTGGTCTATCATCTTATTCGTGAAGTTCTAATGACTCGCTGGAAATCTGCAGCTCACACTACTCTAGAGGATGCTCATCATGTTGTAGCGTCATGTTCTGCAATGTTTTTGGCAGCGATAAGGAAACTTTATGCAAAAGAAACCAATAATGACATGGAAAATGCTTATAGTACAGACATGGCAAACCAAACCCTTAGTAGATACTGTCTTTGTCCAGTTGGAAGTGCTACTGGTTCCAAGGAGACTTCAAACTGGCCCATAAAGATGGAAATGGAACTTGTGCCAACTGAATGTAATTCTCACTTGGAAGACAGAAGTTCCGTAAATGCTCCTTTCCAGTCAGAATTTAAAGTTTTTATTAGAGATTACACAGTTCTGCTTTCAGATGCAGGACATGATGTTGACCTCCACTGCAAATTGGAGCATATTTGTCTCTGCTCTCTAATCAGGCACCTTTTAGAGATTTCCTTGTGATTGTTAGAACTAAATTATGTTGGTGTCAGCTGCTTGGGCACCCGTGGAGGTCAAGATGATGCTTGATCACATCGCACTTGCTTGCCGCTTGAGGTATACTTTCCATTACATTTTCTTCTAAGATTTATTTTGTTTTCATGTAATGTTTTTGAAGACTGTTGGATGGAAATTAGGAACACTATAACCTAACATCTGATTTCTTCTGAGTGGTCTTTTTGGTTTCAAAGATGTGGCTAACATTGTGATCTTTGAGGACAGAATTGCCTCAGGCTAGCTTCTAAGCAGTCCAACCAAGAAAGTCGAGTAAGTTGATTGATGGGACCGTTTTTGGTAGTTGGTATTGAGATGTCCTTGAATTTTGGAATAAGTTAAACTTTTGGAATAATTATCCACCTGCCATCCAGTCACGTTGCCGCTACTGTGTTTGGAACCCTTTGTCTAGATCCTTGATCTGTGGTGGTGGAAGCTTGCTTCTCTGGTGCCATGGCAGCGAGATTTGATGGTGCACAAATCCCATGACTCCTGAGTATACTTTGGATCAAATGCTAGCCTTGGAAGGGAGCAATATGGATCTGCTCCATTGATATGTCAGACCTGAAGATATTTCTTATAGACCGTGGCTCCTTAGTTTTGCGTCTTCTGTTTTCTTTTCTTTATAAGTCACTCCCATAACTGGATCATGTGTAGTAGAATTGGGTACCTATCGTGTTGTAACATGTTGGTAAGAAGTTATTCATCTGTGCTTTCCTTTTGTGTTGTCTTAAATTGTTGTCATACTCTTTTAGGCTTGATGTCTAATATCCCCTTCCATTACACTTTGCAGGAGATTGCAAGAGGCAGATGCCTAGCTAATGAGGTTTGTGTCGCATGACTTGGCGGGGCTGATTCTATACTAAATGACTGATCAAAAGAGCAAGCTCAATCTCAGATTTCTGCAAATGTAACACAGTATCAGATGCCGATTTAGTAGATCTTTTCGGCATATGCAGCTGATATTTGGTCACCTGAGCATGGAGGATGGATTAACCTACTGATCGCTGGGAATTGATAGTGGTATGTTCCCAGGCTGATTTCCTTCTAATAGTAATAAAAGGAATTCCATTTTGAAAAGAAAAGGAAAAAGTTAATCTAGAAAATTCGTTTTGATCTTCACAATTTTGATTTTTTTTTTTCATTTTAAATGCGGTATGTAATGTAAATATACAGAAAAAAAAGGTTGTCTGCTTGAAGAAGGGGAAAAAATCCAAGAGCTTTTGCATTAGTTGGAAGGAGTTCCACAAGGCATTTAAGATTCTCTCTCTCTCTTTCCCCCTCCCTCCATTGGAAGTTGTAAGGAAAAGCTTCATTTAACCCTTTATGTTTCCTAAGAAAATATGTCAAGACAAATTTAAGCAGTCCAGAAATACTCACTCTTCCCTTTGTTTGCTTTGCCAACCCTTAGTGTTTTCAAAAAAAAAAAAAATTTGGCACTGCAAACGGATTACTGCAGGTTGACCTGGTCAGGATAAAGGCCAAAATCTAGGCGACCCCTATTTTTACGTTCTTCAATGGCGGAAGGGAAAAGCTCAGTCTTGAAATTTAACCCAGTTAACTTGTGCACAGAAAGAGATGTAGCCGTTTCTACAGGGTAGACCAACTTTTGGGTCTGAACCAGAAGGCTTTGAAGCTTCTGTATACCAAGGACGTGTTTGAGTGGGTGGACATAGGGTCTCAAACTATACTGCTCTGCCTCGTAAGTGCGACTATAGAAGGCATCAAACAAGCACGAAATTGAGCGGTTTGGGACGCTTGGTCTGAGCTTAGCATCCCTTGAAATCTGTAGCGCCCTCAAAGCGTGTCTCCCATCCATCCCCCATGTCACCACTCAAACATGCCCTAAGAAGTTTCAACAAGAGCGAGTCGCGATTCTGATAACCTAATAAACCTAATTTGAATTTGATATTGGCTTTTCTTACCATATATGACGATTATCTGATCTAACTGGTGCCCAGACCCAGGTCCATGTGAAAATTTAAAATCCTGACATGCACTTGTACATCTGAACCTGAATCCTGATGGTAAGAGAATCTGGTAATAGTTACATTTGAGCTTAACAATCTGTTACATACTTAATCAATGGTCCTGCTGTACCTTATCCCGATTGACTTGTTATAAAATAGAGTAATGTAATGTACAAGAAGGTGCCTACCCGTCGGATTCATTTACAAATGCACTCCTACCGTCTAGGGGCGGAGCCATATGGTGGCTATAGTTTCACAAAATTAGTTTAATATATATGTTAATGTTTTGATATATTTGATTGTTATACATATAAGTGCCGCAAAGAAATTAAAGGTATTGAATGAGCACCCCCACCACAAAAATTTTTTTGCTCTACTAGTGCCACGTCCAACTATGGATAGACATGGGTTTTTACAAAGAGGATGCCGGGGCTGCCTTTTCACGCATTCCTACTTATTCATATATGCAACCAACAAACAAAGAAAGAGCTTCAAACATGCATTACTAGCTCCGTTTCACTCGTTCCTACATATTTATATATGCAACCAACAAACGACGAAAACATACATCACTACCACTCAGAGAAGCTCAAGGCACCAAAATCGCAGCAGTCTGCACCAATTGGTTCCTCTGCTTTATTATCTTGTTTAATTGGATATATAATCTCTCATGCAACACATCTTAAAGCTCTCAACTTTGGTTTTTGCTTGTGGAACCCTAAAAAATTTGATCAGCAACAACAAATTTTGTTTCGTTGGAAAATCCCATGGAAACCATTTCTGTTCTGAAAATAACAAAACAAAAACGCTAGCCTCATCACCACACTCAAAAACCTAAAGAAGAGAGTAATGGTCCAGTCCAACAATTATTAAAGTGAAAATTAGGGAACAGAAGGCAACAAGAATGATGTAATGGTGCTTTTGTGCTTTTGCATACCAACGTCTTCCAACATTTATGGAATGGAGCGGTTTGTTGTGAATTGTTTATTAACTCAAGTTATCAAATGTAAAATTTCAAAGTTAAACATGGACCACTTTTAGCAAAATTTTCTAGAAAAATAAAGTAATCTAAATGGAAACACTAACCCATGTGGACCAACTTGTATATCATTGTACACTGTCAGCAAGATCATCATCAGCTGACGTATCGTGACAAGATTCTAAAGTTATCAAAATCATATTGTTTAGATTTGTTGGATTTGGCACATATGGCAGACATAAAATATTGCCACAACTTGAAATAGGAAGAAAAATAGCCAGTCATATGTATGCATTATGCTTAACTCGATTTAAAACTTGATAGTCACTAAATAATGCAAATATTTCATACTTCCAGCTTTAAACTATCAAAAAAGAAGCTCAAAGAAGTATCAGAGAGTAAATCTCTACATGGCGTAGGTGCATTTATGTAGTCCCTGATACTGTTCATATGATATGAAGAGATCTGATTTTTTTTAAAAAAAAAAAAGAATCTAAATGGTTCATGGCCTCGTACAATTAAGAAACAACAACCATTTTTCGTCGTCTTCTTTTTCCTCTGTAAGTACAATCATTCGTAGCTAGTTTATGAAGACATTAGACTTTGGCATCACGAAAAGGCTTCCACCATCGCCGACACCCAGAAAGTCCCTCGTCTCTCCATCTCCATTATCGCGCTTGCGAACCATCATCTCACTCCTAAGGCTGCCAGACGTACCAGTGCTACTGCTACTAAGCTCTGTGTTTTTCTGAAGACTCTGTTCTTGTTGCAGTAGCCCCACAGAGTGGTTTCCAAGAAATGGCTGCGGTCCTTGATCCAGTACTGCCGAGTTTCCGCGATGAAATGCATCAGTTATCGACATTGCTCCGATCTCTGTTGCCTTCTGCAGCAATGCAGTTGCAGACATATGGGCAGAAGCAGGGTGAGCAACCTCTTGGTGATACTGATGGAACCTATTGCTGCCGCTGCCGGCACCAAGGCCGGAAGCTGTGAGTCCGGTGACGATGCTGGCAGGCGTGCTGAACGATCTGCTGGTTGTGGCAGTGGGAGAGGAAGAGCTGGTGAGCACCAAGCCCGCGCCATAGAGTGATGAACAATTTCCAAACTCCATCGCCGACCCTTTGGCCGTCAAGCAGCTGTTGAGAAAGCTTGTGTACCCATCGGCCGGGTTGGACGGAAGCAGTTGATGCAGGCCGGAGACAGGAAGCCGGCCGGCGTCCATGGCCCTGAGCCACTGACTATCGCTGCCTCTCATGAGGGGAGGAAAAGTAGGAGGCAGTGAAACTTGTACCACAAAAGGGTCCGGTGCAACTCTTGACGTCTCCTGGGCCAGTGCATCGCAGAATGCTCTGTGTGTCGTGAAGCTGTCTTTTCTGTATATGATGAAGAATATATCTCATCACGTTATTAAGGAGAAGAAAATGATGAATACCGTATACCATCTAGTTTAGATTTCAATCTACAATAAGAAACTTTAATTTCAAAGTGCATATATATATATATATATATATATATATATATATATATATATATATATATATATATATATATATATATATATATATATATATATATATAATGACTTTTACTTTTGAGAGTCAACGGCTCATCTAATCAAGATCGTGCAACCTAGTATGATGAACGATTATGAATAAAACAAATGAGAAAAATGTGATTGATACTTTCGTTTTAGAGTATTACTCTACACACTTTTTTTATTTGTTTTTCTCTCAATCATTCATTTGAATGATGTTGGTTAGATAGCAGGGTGATTCTCCATAATATTCATCATTCTCTCACTACATAGGAATTGGTATGCCATTACTGATGCAATCCAAGGCCTCCATGAGTGGAGAGAATGTAGGGGACTCCATAGATCCTAATCTTTTGGCTTACAAAGAAGACTATGTTAGAGAACAATATGCATGGAAGAAAAATACATGGTATCACTGACCTGGAGAACTGTGTACCGCAGTCACATCTGTATTCTTTGGTCCCGCAAGTCTTAGAATGTGCCTTCCAATCAGACTGAACTGCATACCTCTTTGAGCATTTCTCACACTTCCATTTCTTATCCCCATGCTTTCTACAGTAGTGCTTCTTGATCCCTGTGAGGTCACCAAGCGCCCTAGTGGGGTCATGGTGCACGCAGCTCTTCTCCGGGCACACGTACACTCTCTTCCTCAACTCCTTGCTGCTTCTCTGCCGGAGCTTCCATGGCAGGTTATGGCCGCGCCGGTGGAGCTGCAGGTTCTGGTCTCTCTGGAAGCCCTTGCCGCAGATCTCGCAGACAAACCGGTTCGTAGCCATGAGAGTCTTCGGCGACAAGGCAACCACCTCCGCATCAGGGTCTGTGACATAGCACACAAGAGTTGGCAATTTTTAGAACAAAGTTTTGGTATAAGATTCATTCTCTGTGCACAGATGTCAATGGAGATGAGGTTTCTAATCTATGAAGGCTGCAATTACTTATGGCTTGTCCATTTAATGCTAAAACCATAGTAAAAACCAAATTTTGGTGTCAAAATAAGTTCTATTAACTAGTTTTGATGCTAAAAGTTTCATCATCATGGCTATATATCAAAATAAGTTCTATTGACCAGTTTTGATGCTGAAAGTTTGTTCATGATAGCTATAAATCAAAATAAGTTCTTCACTAGTTTTGATGCCAAAAGTTTGGTCATCATGGGCATATATGTATATATCGAGAGAGAGAGAGAGAGAGAGAGAGAAAAAGAGAGAAAGCGAACAAAATTTTACAGGAAAACAAATTAAAATTATTACATTGGTCGGCTTGGTAAATGAACTGAGCTCACCGGAACATGATCATTTGGGTGCTTCCGTTCATTCACTGGTCTCTCTCTCTCTCTCTCTCTCTCGCAGAGTCTATCTACAAAGAAGATTTTTATCTGGTAGATGAGGAAAGAAGATTATTACCTGGAGTGCCTGGAAGATTTCTCTTCCTCTTGACCGAGCCCTGCTGCTGCGTATTGCTCGTATAAGCAGCAATCTCGGGAGCAAATCCACATATTGAAGACGACAAAGCACTCTGCAGTTCTTCCCTCGACATCTTTCCACCTTCAAAAAGTTTTTCAGCCAAACTTGGGAGGTTCTCTAATGGCCGCCGCCACCATCAATCAACACAAGAAACAGAAGGAAAGAAAAACACCTAACATTATCAGACACTGCAATTTTAATCCTCAAGATCAATGCACGCTATATAATAACCAAGCAGCATAAATACAATAGCAGCAAAAAGATCACTGCCTTCAACTTTTCCGATTGCTTGGAATCCGGACAAACAGAAGTGCGGTGAATTGACGTAGAAAAACCAGTACGTCAAATGGGCATGCCCATGAAGTGTTTTTATACCTTGTCTTTTGGCACCTCTGCTACTACGATTATTGCTTTTGGTTTCTTCCGACTGTCTGAATACAGTGAGAGAAGTGGAGATGAAATCTTAACACGAAGGAGGATGGTGATGATCATGAGATGGGTAGCAATCCATCTCCTCTTTAATACCATATAATATGTGATTTCTACATAAACTAAGCTTTTTTTAATGGTTTGCTCTTTGATTTTGCTGCCAACATCATTTTATATACTTTTTTTTTTTGCCTTTTTAATACGAATTGATGTGCATATGTGCATGGTATTCCCAATAAAATGTCCAAACAGCAAAAGGACAGGCATAACGTGACTCCCCTCCCCATAATTCTATACTGCAAATGAATGCAATATAATCGGCCAAGAATAGGAATAATCTCGGTTTAGTGTGTAGATCAAGGTAGCCCAGCTGGGTCTAAACCACGAACCAATCAGAGGTATGTTTGAGCTCAATTCATTAATTTATTTGATTAGCTCGAACTCTGTGCATGCTCATCTTGAACTTACTAAACCCAGGCTTGGCTCACACTCAGCCGAGCTTAGACGAGCCTGCACCACCGGATAATGTAAACACTATTCGAGCTCGAACGGGTCTCGATTAGCTCATGATTACTTCATATCGATTCAGAATCCTTTCATACTCAAACAATTTCATTGGGGATGTTAATGGGTCAGAAACATCTAATCACCAACCCAGGATTGAATTCATTTAATCTAATCTATTCAATTAAAATGAATCTTATTATGCACAAGTGGGTGTTCGTCGATAATAACAAACTATTACTATTTCATGAATTTGTTTCAAAAAAATTAATAGATTTATGAAATACTATGACATTTAATGAATTTATCTCATTCCTCGGGACAGATTCAGAGGATGGTAACAAACTGTTGATATTACCAAACGACCCTAAAGCCCATTTGGTAAAAGAAATAATTTGTAATTGTTTTATGAATATGTTCTAAACATTGTCATTGATTATATTTATGAAACAGTTTAAAAATTGTCAAACGGCCTCTAAAGAGAGGCATTTCAAATATGGTTAAATGACTGAATCTGATAGGCGCACGTTCGGGCCCAATTATACGTGAAATTCATATCTTACCCTCGTTAGGTCGAGATTCAGTTTGAAGAATTCAACTCCATAATTGAGTCAAATCAAAGGTTCAATTGATCAGTGATTGGATCTGGCAAATAAAATTGCGCATCAACGGGCCTGTTTGATAAGAAAATCAATTTTCAAATCTTAGTTTTTTATCATATAGATAAAAATCCAAATCTGACCCAGTTGCATTTAACTAATTATGAGAGGGGGAGCTAATCTCAAGTGGGTCCTACCGTCCTGTTTTCATGGACCTGACCCCAATCATCAAATGAGGAAATAATATATAAAAAAAAGGAGGTCCGGACCGGTGATGCTGGTAACCGAGACACTTGTCTACGCGTATTTATCATGTGCTCCTTCCGCGTCGACTGTCAGTTATTTAATTATTATTATTTTTTGGGGACAATTTCTTCCTTCCCTTTTTATCTTTTTTCAGCATTTTCCTCATATTTTTTTTAGATTTAAATTGACCTCCTAAGACATTCAAGTTAAAAGAACTTAGTAGAACACTGTTAACTCCATATAAAAACATGTTTTTTTAACCCATTTTTTGAATAAAAAATAAAATGGCATCGATGATTATGAAAATAGGATATAAAGGTGCAAAGCCTTGGTGCTTGGTTTATCGATTCAAGTGAGAAGCTCCACAACCCATTTTGTCAGCACTCTTTTGTTTATGTACTGTTTGTAATAATATATAAGAGAGAAAGATGAGTCATAGTGGGCAAACTCGAACTTGGATCAGCTGAAGACTAGGTCACTAAGTCAAGGAGTTGATCCCATGACTCGGCTGAGTTAGGTCATAACTTTTATAATGCATTTTTGTTATAAATAAATGAAGAAAATAAGTTTGTCAACACTTTACCTTTGATTTTTTCATCAACTAAAGCACAATTAACTGTTGTATAAGTATTTGCATATATTCAATAAAGTTTGTGATATTTCACAATTCAAAACATAACGATCCTACTCAGCTCGAAAGACTTGCGACTCGGATCGGTGAACATGCCAAGTATATATGAGAGGAATTAATACACAGAATGGATTGGATTTTGCAGATCTAGATATGATCTGGACTCCAATATTTACTGCATTTCAAAAAAAAATGAGAAAAGGAAAAATAAGAAAAGGTGAGATTCTAGAAATGCCAGAGAGTAGATGGACTACATTGGAAAATCGACAAAAAAAATCCTTTAATTAAATGACCAGCAGGTGAAGACGCTGGCGTAGGGAGTAGTGAGGCTGAGAATAGGGAAGCCGTGAAGGGCCCAAGGGGAGAGACTGATCAGAGGACGCGTGAATTTTTCGGTCACAGTGTCCGCCTCTGCAGTCAGAAGATGTATGTCTCCTCCACATGCATGGCAATATATATATATATATATATATATATATATATATATATATATATATATATATATATATATAGAGAGAGAGAGAGAGAGAGAGAGAAGTTGGTCCAATTATGTCAAACTATAAGCTTGTTCTTTTCCAAAAACTAAGCACAAATGACTTGAAACTGTTGGGATGGATACAACTTTTAACATGTCAACGGAATTTATAAATGGGAAAATCTTTCTTTTGAACCCTTATGAACTTAGATAGACCAGCACACTGACTAGAAATACATACATACAATGTATATATTATATTATATTGTATTATATCAATTCTTAAGCTTAATTTAGCCTTTATCACATATGCAGTTAGTTCTGTGAACCGGTGCAATTGCTCATTGTGTTTGAAATATAAATGCAGAAAGAAAGAGAGACTATTGGTTTTTGGTTTGTTTATTGGGAAAAGTGTGTCGTCTTATGGTGAAGTGGTTTGCGACGCTAGAGTTTCTTTTGCCTTTGTATTTTTTGAAGGTCCCCGACCGCATCCGACGGCGTCCAACTCACCAGATTCCTTTCCAAATTCCAACTTATGCTCCCTCTCTGTGGATTGCGCGTTTTGATTGAGTATTTTTTGACTATTTCAAATCCAATTCGTAAGTTTCCAAAGTTTATTCTTGCTCTTAGTGTGCTTGATCAGTTTATTCCTGACATTTTCCCCTTTTTTTAATTAAACTTCATCATCTGTCGGACATGTTCATTATTTTGACCATGCAAAACGAGTTTATATATATCAATATATATATATATATATCTGTGTGTGTGTGTGCCTATTCACCTTGTTGTACCAATCAGTGTTAAAAGAATTGTCCTGCATAGGCTGAACACGTATTATTTGTATTTTATAAGGTTTTTGAATGTTTTTATTTTGATTAATCATTATTTTTTTTGTTGGTTTTTCAAGAAATAAATATTTTAACATTTTTTTTATTGACAACCAATTCAGTTGAATGGGTGAGCCGATAGTTTGGCCAATTCAACTCATATACAGATTGTTGTCGATCAGCTATTGATAATTGGTTCTTGTTTTGTTACAAATATGCAACTTATGTGCTCGGTATGAATATTATCTTTTTTGCAACATGTTCCAAAGAACACCATGCATATTACATTATATATATATATATATATATATATATATATATATATATATATATATATATATATATATATATATATATATATAGGTCCGTACATCACGGGCATGAGAAGCTAAGCTTCTTACAGTGCGATGAAAGACTTATTTGTGTACGAATCGGCGTTCGCTTCTCTCCCCAACTCTCAAGTCCTGCTCTTTTGGATTTTCCTTTGGACTACTTCTGAGTTTTTTTTTTCCTTCTTTTGGGATTTGTTTTAGTTTCTGTTCACCAATGTTTTGCTGAATAATGGAGAAATGACAGAATAAAACTTACCAAGCACTAACAATTTAACACATTTATTAAGAATTTAAACCATTTGCTAATTTAAAAATATGCGTCGTAGTTTTTATGTTTAGCATTTATTAAAATCAAAATATCATAAATCAAATGAAACCCATTGACTCGCCGGAAGCTGACCGGCGGATCTCCAGATGACTTTCAATGAGACCAATCCAATATCAAGTTCCAAGAAAGGCAACTATGCTTTTCACAAAACTAATCTACACAAAAAAGAGAAAGAAAAAAAACATACGGAAGAAAAAGTCTACCCACTTTTGTCCACCTAGTTTTTTGTGTTCCACATCTTATTCTGATTGTCTCAATTGAGGCAGAAAAGTGCATAATTTTCTTGTCGTCTAAGTATCTTTATTTTAAATTAAGTTAAGTTATTTTAAATTCATACCAAAATAAGAAAAGTTGAATAAGCCTAGCGTAAAAGATATGAATTCCCTGATACACAGTTTCAATCAGCAAACTGATACGATACTGATACTGACAAAACACTTTCAATACAATGAACATCTTACTGTTTGAGTCTTTTTTAAGCTTAGAAATGGGTGATAAGTACTTGGGGGGGAAAAAGGAGGGAAAAACAACTGGAAAAGTTTTCAAAAAGACAGATCCTTAACAATAAGGTATCATTTCTAGTCAAATCATAGGCTAAAAGAAAATGAAACAAACCAAATCTCCTAATCTGATATTAGTATCATTTGATCCAGTTCTAGACAGACATAAACCGAGGCAAGTTGGGCTTCTTGGGCCAGGACAGAAAATGTCAGAGGTGGGCTTGTAAATGAGCCAATCACTGACCATTACAAATTCACTTACAAATTGAAAATTTTATAAAAGGATTTAAATATAGAAATAAATCAGAATGAATCTTTTGGATCTGATGTGCCTTTCATCTGTCCTGGATCAAGAGGAGGTTGTGAGGACACTTTAGTGTTTGCAAATGAAGTTCAAGGGTAGAGACCAACATTCTCAGCGACAACTTTGCGCAGGAATCGTTTTGTGAGATGCCATAACCAAGCTGCATCAGCCATACCAAAGTGTGGGCCGGACCATTTCAAATTTTCAATTAAAAAAGTTACAAGAGAGGCTTTAGTCAATCAAGGTGAACTGGTCTATTTTGATTTGTTCTGTTATGAAAATTAAAACTAATGTAAATCATTAAGAACCAAAAAGCCGCGAGAAAGCAAAAGTTGCATCAGCGTCTCTTGTTTAAGCAAGTGATTAATGTGTCATGCATCAACCACAATGCAGGCTAAATTTGGTTACTACTGGTCGAGAGAAGACTAGAGATAGATCAGTGGAAAAAACATTCTGAAGTTGTTATAGCCTAGAATTAGACCTTTGAGGGAGTGTCCTAAGCTTGCAGCATGGACAAATAATGCGTTGGGCATGTGCAGGATGAATTACTGAATAACAAACTGGTTCCATGGGATGGAAGTAAAGCAGTAAATTGTACCGATTAACTCTTTGATTGAATCAGCATGAGGCTCATACCAAGCTTGTCTCTTGACCCTGTTAAGTAAACTAATGACCTGACTTGGAAAAGATTAACAGGCCGATCAGAAACAGGTTATGTTAGTTCAGCAAAATAGATCAAAGTCAGAAACATCAAGTTTATCTTTCTTTGATCTATGCTATGCTGAACTAACATAGCATTACCCTCTTGTGGATAGTAGCACGACCAACGTCTGGGTACCATCTAACTTGTGCCCACCAGACAACACTAGAAGATGAATGGTAGACGAAAGCACTTTAAATGTAAATATATTAGATACTTGGCTTACCAATTGTTTGGCTGCTGCAGCAAAATTACAAAAGAGTGCAGATTAGGTGAAGGGTCAATATGAATACATGATTGCCGGTTAATTGACATGGTGCTCTATACGAAACTGCCAGCATGGAACGGTTCAAACAATTCTCTTGGAAGTGTTTCATTTGATCAAAAATGGGAGTAACCATGCTCATGAAAGGGCATCTAGATATACAAAAATTAATCTTAATCAATCTCTGTACAGTCCTCAACCACATTGGTATCTGAAGCACGAATGCTTCTTGAGCGTAATTCTTCAATATCTACCAGCAATAATGGATCACATACAACTCTATTTGGAACCAGAATCTTTGGGCAACCTGTGGAAAAGAATATTGAATTATATTCTATGACAAATAGACATACAACACAGGAGTAAAAGATGCATACCTGCTGCAGGGCACTTCAACTGCTTATTGTGTTTCATGTAGTGCATTATTGCCTTCTTTTCATATATATGCTTGCAATCCATGCTGAAACAAAAGATAATATCAATCCTTTTAACAATCATTCCAAGCAAATCCGCTAAACTAAAAATCCACTAAACTAAAATGTATATAAGCTCATAGTTATTTTGTTTATCGTTTTCTCTACAGACTGCTTGGGATATTATATTTTACCACTTCTCAGACATACATGCAAATGATGGCAACATTGCTATATCACCATCCTCCAATAACCAAATGACATTTTGAAATAGCTAGCACTTGTTGGAAACGTGGTGGCCTTGATATGATAAAAGCAGTCTTACTCTTAAGATTAAAATCCTAACAAAGGAATATCCTAAGGAGGAGACATGTCCCATTCAGTCTCCTTCTTTCCCTTGCATTTTTCAGTTTGCAGCGACTCGGCCTGATGACCCCTCAGCTATTTGGAAATCCAAAGAATATTATGATCCTGGCTTAATTGTACACACTCTTACATGGATAACACCTCATGTTACAGAAGATCCATAAGCCGTCACACATCATAAAAAAACTGTAGTTAATGCTTCACGTATTAGGATGTTGTCACGTGAACACATTTACATTAAAGTGTGAGCATATACTTATATGCATATGCAGCAGAGAAGAATATATACTATGAAACTTATAATCAAGACATAATTACACATACATATTCTCGCGTGCCGTTACTGCAAAAGGTTTTGTTAAATAGTTTTGCTCAACAATAACTTCTTTCATCTATCCTAGAATTTCTCACGTGCAAACTAGTTCCGCAAGCAAAATTCCAAGGAATATTAAAGTTTAAATGAGGTGCTGCTGCTACTCTATGATTTTTAAAATTCATACTTCATCCAGCTGTGCAGTGGTCTGTGCAAAAGCAAGCATATGTTATTGACTGGTGTCTAATATATATGGCAGTAGCATTCCAAGCATGAGTTGCCTACCTGCGAACAGGATTATCCAGTTCATCGACTGGCTTTCCAGAGATAGGACATCGGGTGTTCAAAAGATTACACTGAGTGCTGGTCATTACAATTTCCTCCTGCTCGTCCCCTGGCATTGGTTGGCCTGCATGGTGAACATTCTAGAGAAAGTAACATTTTAGTCGTTGGAACGGTGAAATTAAGCCTTCAATGCACAAAAATGTGAGAAAAGTAAATAAGTAAATTCATGGGTCGTCTACTCAACAGTTTTCTGTGCATTAGTGAGTATCCGAGCCAAAATTTCGAAAATTAACAGGAAAGGATATGTTATCGGGATTTTGTTTTACTCGGCTGTACCAAATATTATCTATCTCCGGTTTCCATGTGTTTGGGTCATTCGAATCTGAACCCAAATCATTACATCCTTACATTTTCTAATATTGCAAATGCTGACACTCCGACATCTTGAGTCCATATTCTTCAATAGCCTCTGGAGACTGCTCTTAGAAGCATGCAAATGGAAAGGCCATCAACTTGCAAGGAGGGTACCCATATTTTTCTTCGGCAATTCAGTTTTAAAAACATATTTGAACCGATTAAAGAAGGCAGAATGATCGTGCAATTAATCACAGTAAGACGGGAAATTACTGCGAAAATAATGAAGTGTTACACTGAACAGTGACCAATTAAGAAAGGATCCCTAGAAAACTATACCCAGATTGCCTCCTTGAACTGCCGGAAAAGGGGATGGTTCTGCGGCTGAGAAGTTGACTGGCTCTTGAATCGGGCAATCCCTTCTTCTATTAGCTTGCCAAAATCCGTTAGCTTCTCAACATCACGACAACCACAGGACAAGAAAATCCTCTAAGCCAAAGATGCCTTCATAAAAGCCAACAACAAGAACAGAAAGCGCGGAAAAAAGAGAAAAAATAAGAGAAGAAAGAACCGAAGAACCTCATTATTGGACGGCGGAACATAACTCGCGCCAATTTGTTGAATGGTTGAAGAGAAGTACGAGACTTCATTGAAAGCCGCTAACAATTCGAGAGCAGCACCTTCAATTTCCTTAACCTGCAAGAGTACTTGAATCGAATGCATAAAAATGACCCACCAACCTTTAGTTTTTCCATTATGTTTTTCTAGGAACTGCCCATCAAAGAAGCTGACAGAGAAACGCCGTAGAAGCTCTCGAAGAGAGAGATGGGGAAGAGGTTAAAGTGAGTGAACCTGATCGAACTGCTTGTCCCTCTCCAGGTCCACTGCGATCCCCTTGAGTACCGAGAAGGCCTTCCTTATATCCTGATTGAGGTTGAAAAATAGAATGAAACCATGTAAGGCGAATTGACGAGAACTATAAATGGAGAGGGGAGAAAGGTCCTTACTGTAATCAGAGATTGGTTATCGTCGTAGAGAGTGGAAACCGCGAGTTGCATTCTTCCGGCCATCTCTCTCTCTCTCTCTCTCTCTCTCTCTCTCTCTCTCTCTCTCTCTCTCTCGTCCTTCAAAATGAAAAATATGGAGGCAAAAGGAATTGCCCGCCCTTTTTAGCTAGGGCTTGCCGGGAACCTGAACGGTTTTAGTTTTCTTTCATTTTTTTTTTTTTGCTAAAAGGAGTTAAATTTAAATTTGACTTAGCATACATTAATGTACTCAAACTATTTTCTTTGGCCTTGTTATTACATGCGATATATGAACAATGTGTGATAAATATGGGAAAAACATGTCTCAAATCTACACCTAGGATTCTGTAGGTTGAAATTTTTTTGGGAGTTACTGAGAAGTGTAGTGAAGATATAGCCTTAAATCTTTGTTAAGAAAAAAAAGCAGCTTCTCCCTGATTCCAAGAAGTACACCGACTTTTGGCTTTCGCAAGAAGCAGTGTGCATGTAAACCACACCCCTTTGGGCCTTTTGAGTTTTTAAAAGTATGCTTTCAAATTTACTTCTTATTGATTAGGAAATCCTGGTTTTAAAACTGAATTTGGGTTTTTGAACATAAAAATCATCTTCGTGCACCTAATATCATGAAGAAGCACATTCACGGCTGATATATTTTAACTTATATGATAATTTTCAGCATATTGTACCCGTATGTTCTATATATGTATGAGATACACATGTTATGTATACTTGGTAGATGTAACATTCTATATACACATCCATTGTACAATATCTGTATATTGTATTAATATGTTTGTGTGAATCGAAAGTTCGTTTATATTTGATTTGTTTAATAGACGGAACATTTTCCTCGATTCTGTCGAGCGATTCACAAATGAAGCCGTGCCAACCAGGTGCAGCTAAGCCCATTTCGTTGCCGTACTTGTAAAGAGGGGTAAGATCTTCCAATTGTTGTCTCTTGGTCTATTAAATTTCCAAGTTGAGTATTCGTATAGGAAAGACAAATGTTTAAATGTATATAGTCTCTTTGTCACGGGCCGACTTCCTTAGCCCGCGCGGCGCGGCCAAACTCTCGCCGGTAGGCCGCAAGCCTTCACTTAGTCCAAGCGGACGGAAATCACTTGGATGCTTTTCGAAAACTTTGAACACAAAGTGTGGAAGGAAAACTCGCAATGTATATATTCACTTTAAAGAGAAGAGTACATCACGAGATAGACGCAAGTAAGTCAAAACAACTTTACTTACATAGGTTGGCCGAAGCCACTTACAAAGTTCCCAAGCCGACCAACCAAAACTAGGAACCCCAATATTACACTTGCAAAGGACATTGGGAGGGTGCTCCGACACAGATGAACACTCAAGCTTACACCAAGGCCCAACATAAACAAAAGAAGCAAACTAAAACAAAAGCAAAGTTTGTATAACCCTGACACAGGGGAACAAGCTCCCCCCTTCAAAACAAGCGCCGTCCTCGGCGCTATTTGCTGTGGTAGGCCTTCACGTCCAACGGGTAGCACTGCGCATGCAATACGTATACTCCCACGTTGGTTTTCCTTCGCCTATCCACTTGACTTGATATCTCTTTGGCTCACCTCGAGGGTTGTCTTTCTGCCGAATAATTTTCTCCACCTGCCGACCTGTTGTTTGCTTGGTCGGCGGTGCTCGCTGCCCGATGAGGTCTCGTTCTGGGAGGCTCCTGTTGGAGTCTCCGCTCGGCCTTTGTTGTTGAGTAGATGATATCACGGCTTTACATTTGTCATTCCTTGTTGGGACGACTGGGACCATGCAAGGATGCTTCTCATCCATGATACTGACTGCGTAAGTGCGGCATCGGTACCATCTTTGCTGCGCAGAGGAACTCCATGCCTAGGATTATCTGAAAATCGTCTGTCTGAACCACCGAGAAGTTGGCCCTTCCCGACCAACCCTCAATCTTCACAACTGCATCTCGGACTATGGCGTAGATCGGTTTTGCCTCTGACTTCACTGCCTTCACGCGTGACTCCCCCTTTCCCCGGGTGAGGCCCAATCTCCCGACTTCCTCCTCCGAAATGAAATTGTGTGTGGCTCCCGTGTCTACCATAGCTATGGTAGGCTTTCCGTTCACCAGAATCTCTATGCACATGAGCTCAGTTGAAGGTGTCGTTGTCACCTTCGCTTCCTCCTCTTTAGTCATGTCATGCAGAAGTTGAAGTGCCCCAATCATGGATTCTTCCCCGTCTCCACCTTGTAGCGCATTCGCAGACGATCTTGAAGTGCTGACCTCTGTAGCTCTCGCCGCATTGGTCTGCCCTGTCGGCCTAAATCGCTTTGGGCAGACACGTGTCTCATGCCTTTCTCCACAAACCCAACAAGTGACTTCCCTAGGTGGCCCACTATAGTCTCTGCGAAAGAACGGTCTTCCCCCTGTTTGCCTCTGAACTGACGATCCATTTTTGTCTCGTCGCTCCTCCTCACCGTTGTGGTCGGACTCCCTCGTAGACTTGAAGGTCTCAGTGTAGCTTTTGCGTTGGGTATCTGCCAAACGCTCAGCTGCCACATACGCTTGCTCCAAAGTCTTCGGGTCTGATCTCTCCACATCGGTTGGAGCCCTATAATGAACCAGTTAAGCTTATCCTTTTCTCTGGCATCTTAGGTACATCCAACATGAGTTTCTGATAGGTTCGGACATACTCTCGCAATGAACCTGTCTGTTTCAGGTTCGCCACTATCCGGTAAGTCTGTCTCTCAGCATCCACGGGCATGAAATATCCCTTCAACTCCTTACGAAAGTCGTCGAAAGTCTGAATGGTGCAGTACCCATTCTCAACGTCGAAAATCTTTCGCCTCCACCAAGCCACAACATCTCCCTCTAACAACATGGCTGCGGTCTTGATTTTGAGATCCTCCTCTACGACGTTCTGCAAGTCCAGGAAGTAGTCCACTTGAAACAGAAAGTTGTCAATCGCCCTCGTATCCCGGCTACCAATGTACTTCGCCGGACGTTGGACGTCGACCCTACTGGTCCTCTCATGGCTACTACTAGCTGAGTTCGTGCGTAGCAGTCTCTGATTCGAAGCCCGAAGTTCAGCAACTTCATCCTGTAAGGTCTTCACCAAGTCGGAGAGTGATCGGTTCACGGCCACTGACTCGGCCATCTGTTCCCGCATCAGCTTCAACTCCTCCTTGAATCCCTCAAAGGTCTCGACAGCAAAGCCGAGGGCTTCCTCATGGGTGGCCACATCTGCGACCAACCGATTCACCATTTCTTTCAGGTTTCCCTGGCCACGGTCTGGGCTCATCCCTCCTTGATGGCCTGGGCTCGCCTCCTTTGGGTGAGCCGGTTTCTTGCCTTTGGCACCTCGCAGATTATAACCTGAAGCCATGGCGCTTTCCTCAACGGTAGCTAGTCGGCGCGATGCTCTACACTGACTTCCCGATCGCTTTCCCAGCTTGAGCAGAGCCTAAGCTCTGATACTAGTTGTCACGGGCCGACTTCCTTAGCCCACGCGGCGCAACCAAACTCTCGCCAATAAGCCGCAAGCCTTCACTTAGTCCAAGCAGGCCGAAATCACTTGGACGCTTTTCGAAAACTTTGAACACAAAGTGTGGAAGGAAAACTCGCAATGTATATATTCACTTCAAAGAGAAAAGTACATCACGAGATAGACGCAAGTAAGTCAAAACAACTTTACTTACATAGGTTGGCCGAAGCCACTTACAAAGTTCTCAAGTCGAACAACCAAAGCTAGGAACCCCAATATAGAGAACGGGAAGAATAAAGGACGCTAAAAAATAATGGAGTAGCCACATCCGCTACCATTTGGTTCATTCCTCGGATGTTCTGCTGCTACGCCGGCATGTCCCTCTCCACCACCACCACCGCTGCCGCCACCACAGTTTTAAGGAGGGTGGTCAAGGTCTTTCCAGCTCTAGGCAGCAGAAGAAACTACGAACCTGTCAAACTCATTATCGCGGCCCACTCGACTTCACCAGACGTTGAATCTGCTGCTGCCACAAAGCGTTGGAAGCCTCTATGCCTCTACCACACGCAGGGACAGTGCACAATGGTCCGTGTTTTCTGTCACCCTTTCCGACGTTGTCTCAGTTATCGATTTCGCCCTTCCCTCTATGTTGTTCCTCTTGTTTACTCTATAGCGTGGCAGATGGATTTGCAATTAACACCCGTTACGGTTTTCGGATTGTTCTGATAGTTTCCCTTGTTCTTTTCCGAGTTTTTTTGTGCTTGAAAATTTGTTGATGCTGTTCATAACAAAAGATCCATAGCTCATCCCCTACTGCCCTCCACTTATTTCTTGACGCTGAGAGAGAGGGGAAGGATAAGGGTTGAAGCCTCTTCTTCCGCCATTATTTATCTTCTTTTCCTCCATTATCCAATGTATGTTTCGGTCACCAATTTTGATGTTGTTGAGATAATCTTAATGCTCTGGCCAATAACTGGCTCACTCGTCCCAGTATTATCTTCGATTCGGCATTAAAATATCTCAACAGCCGGGACACATGGTGCCAAGTATAGCTTTACTTTCGTTAAAAGAACTTTAACTGTTACCACGCCGTTCCTACATATGAGATGTTCCATCATGTCCAATCTTGACCATTGTATGATTTCACGAGATTCATCTCTGAAATCTCATGACCATGTTGGTTATTTTTTCATCTTTCTCGCTGCCAGAAAATTTTGAACAGTTTTTTTTTTTTTTTAAAGTGTATTGTTTTCCATTGTTTTTCTTCTTAACAAAGTGCATGCTACCATTTTAGTTCAGGCAACTCTATAACTTTTCTCTTTGGGTACAGGTGAATGACGCTGCGCACCTTGAAAAATTCAATCACAATTTCTCAAATGAATTCCAAGTTAATGCAAACGATGTAGAAAACTTGACTCCTCAGCACTTGGATTATTTCTTGGTACTTGACTTGGAAGGGAAAGTTGAGATTCTAGAGTTCCCTGTTGTAATGATTTGTGCAAAGACCATGGAGTTCGTTGATTCTTTCCACAGGTACATATTTTAACTTTAATAACATATTTTATTATCAATAATCATGTTCTCATTTTCCCTTTTGGCACATGTGCGAAAGAGAAAGTGAAAGAAAATTGATGCTGTTATTGGCATGAGCGTACATGATTCATGGCTTCTATTTTGAGAACTGACAGTTAAAGCCTGTTATTGCTTAAAAAAATATTTTGATATTGTAAAATTTTACTAAATATTTCTGATCTGATCACTGGAAAACTTCCTATCAACAGAAAGAGCCGGTAAAACTAGAGACAGCAGCGCCATGTAGTAATATCGAAGGGCAAGGGAGATGAGAATCTAGTAACAGGCCATTACCGGCTTCAACTCCTCAATGAAGCTTTTCCACAGCCCATCATCTGTTGATATGGCAATCTACGGATCGACCTTCTCTGTCCCTTTGTACATGGATTTTTGTCATTGAGTCCTTTGTTTTTTCCTATCAAGGGAGAAAGCATAAGGCAGCTCCATCTCCCAATCAATATGGACAAAAATATGACAGTACCAGAAATTTTTATCTTAAAAAACAGTTTTGGTTCTTGCCTATTTGCTTCGTTCAGGTACCACCTGTGTTCATGCTTGTATGGATTTAACACTATAAGACGTGCATTGCTTGTCAAAAAAGAATGACTGAGATAATATTTGATCACATGTTTGTGATGATGAAGATTTGTATTCGAAAAATGTCTGTTCTATCCATAGTTGCTTCTGAGTAGTGTCCAAAAATTTGCACATACCTTTAGGATAAATTCAGATGCAGGTTGAAAAGTGGTTGTCCCTTGCTCAAATTTGCTGATGAAAGATTTAGCATCTATTTTTGCTTTTTTGGCTCAAAACTACTATGTAAGGTATGAATTTTGGGCTTGAAGCCTTGAACGAGATTGGTAGATAATTAAGTTGCACTGCTATAACCAAAAGGTGTAATGAGTTTAAACCCTGCAGTAAAGATAAAGCCTCAATTCCTGGCTGTAATGATTTATGTTTCTCTAAATATGTTCAGTGAGTTATTTTGGAATATTTAATTGATCCATTTCTTTTTAGTTGCATAGGATTGCTATTTTGGTTATGCATTGCTGAAAATGCTCTGGGAATTGGTAACCTTTTAGTGCTTTACAGACTTTTGAATGTTTGTTCTTGACCCTCTCATTTTGCTTTTATATCTGAAGAACAGGTTTGTGAGGCCAACAAAAATGAGCGAGCAGAGGATAAATGAATATATTGAAGGAAAGTATGGGAAGCTAGGCATTGAACGGTATATCCTCCTATTATTTATTGCATTGTGGAAATTTTGGTGTACGCCCTTGTGTTTGTATTGCATTTATTTGTACTATAACAATCCAATTTGTTTTTGTCTCTTTTTGGAATAATTTACATGTTGATCTAAAGTGAAAATCATGTGCAAAATATGATTGTGCATCTGATGGTATGATGGTGTGGTGTGAAGATGGTGACATGAAAGAAAGAGAGGAGAAGGGGAAGTCTTGCCATAATCTCATGTGGGCCCAAAATTGTGGGAAAGTTTTGGGACATAAGCCTTCTATCTGTAGACTAATTTACACAAGTTACTAGATTGTAAAATGTCATAAAATGTGCACAAAACAGCAACCTGTGCCACTGTCTGCAACACATGCAATAATGAACATGCCATTAAGATGAGGCCGCACTTTAGGCTACAGATATTACATTCTTATCAACATTCTCTCTCAAGTTATGCATCCAAGATGGTTGGCGACTTTTTAGATATCTATCCTTGGTGTGGCCTTTTCTGAAGGACTAGCAAATTGACATTTTGAATTTACCTCACTTTTCTCTCCCTCACACAAAATTAACTAATATGTATACTATTATCTGTTATGGGAATTGTGTTTGCCACCAATGCTAAAGCACTTTCTTTACGAGACAAAAAAATTATTGGCCTTGTACTGAAACAGATGCATTTAGTGATCTCCCAATAGATACCACTGAAGTTGTTTCTGTCAAAGCTTTATAGGCTCTTTCTTTCAATGATCATAAGACATGGAAAAATCATGGCATCAGTGTGTCTAGAATGTGACAACATGAAAGTTCTTTTACTTAAGTGCTGGAAATCATGTCTGGGTACCAAGTTTTTGTGATGTAAAGCATATTTTTATCTAAAAAATTTGTAGTTATTCAATATCTTTGGTTGTACATGCTGATGGTTCACCTTCCCAAATGCATCCTGGACGTTCTTTCTGTCTTACAGATAAGCTTTCCTAGTGAGCAAGCTAGATCCACTGGGACTTGCAAAAATGATCTTCGGTCATTTTGGGGGGATATCTTCTATTTCATTTTTAATTTGGATAAGATGCTTTCCTGCAGTGTCTGGCATGATACGGCAGTACCTTTCAGGGAAGTGCTTCAAGACTTCGAGTTGTGGCTGACACACCATTGTTTGTGGCAAAAGGAGCTGGGTGGATCTCTTCATCCTGCAGCATTTGTGACTTGGTAAGTTTAACCTGAATAATGAAATCAATCATCAATTTCTTTTATGAGTTACTAAATGTGTCACATAAAACTGTTTCCCTTGCTGGGTAGGGTTCCTTATAGGTGTGAACGACTTTAATTTTTCTACAGTGTAACATGCTTGTCGACACTACCTGCAATTTGTGCATTGAAGCTACAGAAAAATTAACATTGCCAAATCACCGACCGTCTAGAATAAATTTAAATGAGATTGCTCCATTTTTGGGCATTTGAGAGGAATTTAAGTTTCCTATCAAGTTAGGTAGGCTTGCCTCATATCCAGTTGATCCAAGTATTCTCACCAGTGAGAAAAATGTTCGGTCTTGTACAGCATATCAACGTTATTAGTTTTTACATTCTGTTATGGATGATAAATTTAAGATAATTCTAATAAATATAATATTTCATCTTCCAAGGGGCTTTTTGTTGTGAATATTTCTCTTATTTTATGCTTAAACTGGGAGATGACCTCCAGTGAACTTCAACCCTGGAACATTAAATTACGGTAAAGCTGCGCTGCCATCCAAGTGTCTCAATTGCCACCTTGTTTATGAGAGCCTTGCGGAAGGGAAGGGACATTCATATCAAGTTCTTTAAAGAACCATAGTGGGGTATAAAGAGCTATCGCTGGCTCCCGCACCAAAAGGAAAAGGAATGTGTTTTTGCTACTGGCAAAAAAGAAAAAGTTTTCACTTTTCTTTACATGCACTCTTTCTGTTTTTGTGTTATAACTTTTTGTGTAGGATCAGGAGAATTTTGATCATTACTACATCAGCTGGCCATTACTTTCTCCCTTCTCCTTACTGCGCATGAGGATATAGAAGAGTAGTCCACGTGAACCATGCGCACTTTCATAATTTAAAGGTAATAAAAACTATGTCACACATACTCTTCAAAAAAGGGGTTGCACCTGTGTCAACACGACACTAGCGCTGGTGCTGCTCTGATACGCACCCCAACCGCGTCTTTTCTTATGCAAGTTCAAAATATTTTTCATTCTTTTTTTTTTCTTCATGTCCCTTTCTTTCTTTATGTATAGTAATAAAAGTAAAAAGAAAGGACAGATTAAGCTAAGAAACAAGCTAAAATTATATATATTATAAATACATACATCTTTATATATATATATATATATATATATATATATATATATATATATATATATATATATATATATATATATATATATATATATACACCCTTGCCGCACCCTCGCACCCAATTTTTTTGGGATACGGCGCATCGGCACCCACATCTGCACTGGCACCGACACTAGCACCAGCACCCGCATCCCGCGCTCATGTGACATAAAATAAAAGTTACACTTTTAGTCATACCATGTCTAACAACAGCTGTGCGTTTTCTACGCCAAAGTTGTACATTTATTTGAAACAGACTTTTGCATTTGACAGCAGATGGAACTTTTGCTTTCCACTCATGTCTCTGACCTTTGTGTTTTTTATTAAAGAGAATAATCCACTGGCGTGTTTTGTGATGTATAGTGGAAATTGGGACATAAAGACAAAAATTCCTCAACAGTGTACTGTCTCCGGTATTGAAGTGCCATCATATTTCAAAGAGTGGATCAACCTGAAGGATGTCTATCTCAACTTCTACAGAAGAAAGGTAAGTAGTGAACATTTGGGAGGAATAATCTGCCACTCATAATCTTTTTTGACGCAAAAGCAGATGTTTATCCATCTTACGCCTTACCTGAACTCAGGTTTGAAGCCTCCCTCTCTCTCCTGTTTCAGGCTACCGGAATGATGACCATGATGAGGGAATTGGGCATCAGCATGCTGGGCAGCCACCACTTAGGAATTGATGATACAAAGAACATTGCAAGGGTATTACAGCGCATGCTTAGTGATGGTGCTCGATTGCAGATAACAGCAAGGAGGAGTCCCAACCATCCTGGTGATGTGGAATTCTTTTTCAAGAACAGAATTAGATAGCAGAAGTTAAATCATCAGTAGAAGTTTTTTGTTTTTTATGTAATTTTGATAAGAATGTCATGATTTGTAGTAACTTATTTGCCCATTCTAGAAGGACCATGACATGCATGCAAATGCATATGCTTATGCAGACTTCCGATCAGCACACCATGCGACACCCATGCACGCAGACGCTGACCTGACAACACCAGCAATATTATGTGCGTCATGATTTATCAGCATGCTGCAACAAATACAACTGGCTAAAAGAACCTCCTAGGCTCCTACTACCTATGCTACAAAACTCAAAGCTTCAACGTTCAAGTTGAGGAAACCTCTTCAAGCTCGTAAATATTAAATAGTTCTTCTGTCTACACGAGTTTCTTTAGAAGCACATGTTTAATGAGATTGGAAGAGAAGATAGCTCTAATCATCTAATGAGTGATATTAAGGAATACCACGAAAATCAATGGGATGGTACCAAGGAAATTGCACCGCAAGTCGGTGGCTTTGGCTTTGAAGAGGCTCAACAAATTCATTTCGATGAACAGATTATTTGAATGCTTTGTCCCACCACCTCCTTTTTAATCTTAAAGTTGACTTAAAAAATATGTTTCTAAAGCCATGGTTCTAAAATTTGGCTTTATTCATTAAAAATAACCGTGGAATAGATAAGCATTGTAAAGACAAGGACAATTATAGGGGTGGGATTGTCTAGCTTTGGGCACTTGGGCTGATCTTTACTGAACTAAAGCACTCCTGTCGCCGCATGTGGGTTTGCATTTTCACCAGTTGGGAACTATAAAAGCTTATGTTCAAGGCTCTGCAAATACCCTGCGAGTTGAGTTGTTCTCTTTTAATTTGACTATACAGATGTGAGTTATACGATTAAGTTGGTAATAACAAAAAAAGGATTTTTCTAATTATCAAGATGTTGACATTTCATGCCCATTGTTTCTTACGCTCTTACAAGTTTCTCTAGCTCGAAACATGGTTTTCCCTACTATCCTTTTAAACAGTAAAATAGGAAGAGAAGCAGCTCCCATTTCGCTCAACGTAAACCAAATTTTAGCTAGACCAACAGTCAAGAGCAGGCCCTTATTCAGACATTGGACCCATATCTAAAAAATACCAGAAAAATGAGGTGACCAGCTTTGGGTTTCCAGTAATGGTCTCCCACGTCCGAAGAACCTATAAAGATGTAACGTATCATATTTATACTGCAAAATCTGCCCATAACAATTCAAAACATTGAAATTTTAGAAGCACCACCCGTACAGTCTTTACTTACAATTGGTCCCAAACACTTTTAACAACAAATTCTGTTCACTTGTTCTACAAAGGGGAAACAAATATTCACTTACATCCAAACATTATTCAACAAAAGGAGAAAAACAGTGAAAAGAGAACTGCATGAGGAGTTAGGCATGAGCAGACATTTCCTTTCTCTCGCTTTTCTTAATGGGTGGTAGCAAACCATATAATCACACGCGGATCTCTACAAGAAAAGGGCAAGGCTCCTGGGATGTCCTTTCTTCTTCAGTTGGTGTTGACACAGCTGCACTTCTTCCTGATCTCGCCCTCGTCGGTGCCGGTGAGCACCTGGGTGTCGCCGAGATTCTCCATGGAAACGGCGAACTGGTGGAAGAAAAGCTTATTGTTGGCGGCGAAGGAGGCGACGAGGGGCCTGGTCCTGGGGTCGGACTGCAGCAGCTGGTCGGAAAGAAGCAGGCCCATCCTCCTCTGCAGGTTGATGAAGTGGGCGTTATCGAACTTGTGCGGGGTGATGGGGTCGAAGTCGACCTTGGCGCCTCCCCACTTGCACTTTCTCTGCAGGAAGTTCAGGTAGCGGAGGTCGATGCTCGGGTCCGGCTTCCCCGTCCCCTCAAAGTCTCCGAGCCTGAACTGCACCTGGTCGCATGTCGCCTGCCCGATCGTATGAACACCTGACATGACACCAAACATGGGGATTTACTCACTCACCACCACATCTCAATTCAAGCAAGAAACAACAATCATCACCGGCACCATTGTTCTTGTTCTTTTTCATCCGAATGAACCAAGGAGAAAAAGTAGGTAATCCTGAAGTATCGTGGGGGAAGCAATAGAACCTTGTCTCATTTTGCTATCCTTAGGAGAAAACTGCCGGTTTAGAGTTGTGTTTGTGGGAAAAGTTTTCCCAAAGAACCCTGCTTTCGGGCTTGATGGTTCTACACGCATCACTAAGTGGACGCCTTCTAACTGCATTAACATTCGGTAAGGAAAGAGGAGAAAAGGAGGCGGTTGGACTGCCCCTGATTTTAAATCCTTATGATTTGTGACCATGGATTTAAGATCACACTCTTCCTCCTGATCTTAAATCATATATTTTTTATATATAAAAAAGTAAACTAAGGATTTTAAGTGTGGATTTTTATGTCAGATTCAAAATTCTTAGTTTGGTGAACTATGAATTTTTACCGTCAAACTTTTGCCACATAACACAAGCATGCATGTCACGTTAGATCCACGTCAATTTCAATAATCAAACACCCCGTAAGGCTCCTCATTTTTTCTGTTTCTCCTAAGATCAAGGGCTGCTTTGGCCTGCGTAGGTGACGTTCACGGTTTTCATAAATCAAACCAAGTGCTGGATTTTTTACCAATCGCTGGCCCCAACCAGTATGCCAAGCTGGAAAGCCTCAACATCATCATAACATTCAATTGAATAAAGAGTTCTTTTGCATTGTATAAACACACGGTGGTTTATAAAAAAATCAGATATAATTTTTTGATCTAATTTAGTTTTAGACCATCGGAAAAACATATCACTTAAGTCCACAAGGGTGTAAGGATAAATTGTTTGGGAACTTCAATTCCATTAAACTTATGAATCAGTTTCGGTCTCTACACCTTTTATCTCAAGTCCTGAGCCCAACTCTTCCGTCAACACGTTTTGGCGGATTGGCAGCACAACCTGCTACTTTTCAGTCGCATTGATCCATCAACACGTTTTTGGGAGATTGACAATACAAAACTGCTACTTGTCTGGATTGCTTAGCATCAAGTATATTGTGTAAGTGTCTTACTAATCTATTCAAAGATTATGTTAAATCTATATTAACATAACAACAATATCTACAAGTTTATATGGTGACAAAAAATCTCGTCAGAGAGCATATTGTATAAAACATAAGTGTTCTAATGGGTATCTCATATCTTGAGTGTTTCTCTGCCAAACAACCCTTTCATATAAGAGATATCTATTAGAACACTGGATGTTTTCTCTGACTGGACATTATTGTCACTCTAGAAACTTGTAGATATTGTTATGAAACTACATTAACCAAGAACCTAATGATGATTCACATTGCTTGTCTACAGCATCAAGTGACATGATGTGCACTCCTCATCACGACTTTATAACTGGTAACATATGTGCCGCTCAGTCGTCGGTGTCACAGTGTCACTTTTTCTACTGATTGTGTAATATACTTCGCAGTAATTATTCATAAGCCATTGTTTTTTTTTTTTTTCCAACTGTTTTCATCTGCAGGTAAAACTGTCTCGGTGCAAATATGCAACAAAAGGATCAAAATTTCAAACAAGGTGAATAGTGATACCTGAGAGAGTAACAAGGTCAAGGACGTTGAGTCCCAGCTCCTGATAGAACTCAACGAGGTAAGTGACGTTTTCTCGGCCCACAGGTACGACTGCTGCTTCGCTAGCCACGGAGATATTGCCGTCCTTCCTACCATATTCCACCTCCCAGAAAGGTCCTCCAGTCTGCAACCCATTTCAGGAAATATATTAAAAAAGATATTTTTGAACAATTAATTAAAAATGAATTTCTTTAGTACTGAAATTCTGTTTTAGAATTTCTCAAAATTGTTCAAGTGCCTAATTTATGAATACTGTATCTGAATCAATGACTGAGTTGATCAAGAGCAAGCAAGTATATTATACTCATCCGATTACCTAAAGAGATTAGTAAAAGATTTTAACGCATAATAAATTCCTGAATTGGATATAAGAAATAGAGTTAACTTATGTAACTTAGCTTTTTGCATTATTTTGAGAAATGTTAGCTTTGGGTATGGTCAGACAAGCATTATTTTTGTTAGGCGTAGTAAAAGGTAATGCGAACTAACAAACATGAAAATAACTTCAAATCTTTCAGTTTGAGTCACATTAAACTGGCGACTGCAAGTTAGTAAATACGTATCCTTGATTAACGATTCAAAATAACCAGTGCATTTATTCAAGAACAAAAGTTTTAATGTTTTCAGAACGTAAGTTAGTAAAAATAGTGTTTTTTTATTATAAATGATGCGGCTTCCACCTCTACTCTGCAGAAGAAACCGAAATCTAAAAACCATATTCATGTTAAACTGTTTATATTCCTACTTTGGTTGTTGCTTCTCGGGCAGCAGCCGCCAATATATCGGCGCAGGAGACTATCCCGGGGCATGCCCTTTCAAGATCTTCTTTGATGTCATCTATCACGTTAAATCCTCTCAAGTTCTTGCTTTGAGGCGCTTCCCGCTCGCTTCCAGGATGACTCAAAAGGATTGAAGCATCACAGCCCTGAAACAACAGCCAATTAGTGAGGAAAGAACAGGAGATAAATTTGGTATCATATTTCAAAAAATGTTGTATTTTTTCCTTCATTTTTTTTGTCAACATAGTTTCATATTTGGAAAGTATAAGTTCCACACGTTCTAACCGATATTATTCGACTTGAAAAGATCTTTATGAGCAAAAGAGAGGCTTGTATAAAGAAAACAAGAACATGAAACGCTTGTTTAAGCAGGGAGAGATATAAAAATAAATAGATTGACTATAACAATCGACAGCATAATGAAAGAAAGCTTTGGCCTGTTCAGGAGTTCTACCCTGACGTAGCAGTCGTGGAAGTGGAGCTCGATGAGGCTAGCGGCAAGGGAGGGATCAGACTGCACCCAGGCCTTGACCCTCTTCTGAACGATGGCCTCGAATTTGGGGCACTTCTTGTCGTAGAACCTGATGCCAAACTCCTCGGGCGGAATCTGGTGGTTCCTCGCTGCCACCAACGTGGAGCAGAAGAGAAGAAGAAGAAGAAGAACAGCCCTCGTCCTCATTCCGGGAGAGGAGGAAGATAGTCGAGTTGGTGGCGGAAGACGGAAGGGGTGGAAGGTCAGAAGATGAAGGCCGCCAACCGATGGCTTTTAACGTTGGTGGTGATCAGGAACGTGGATGGAGGATTTTATCTGTGGTGTGAGGAGGAGAGGCTGGGTTGGCAAACGTTCTTCGACGTGAACTGCACTACTCGGAGGACGTGAAGCCCTGATTGCCCATTCCTAGTTCCCTCCTTCGTCATTCTTCTTTCATCTTCAATCTGTTTTTCTCTTCTTCCTTACTGTCTGCTTGTCAATGGTTGACACTGGACAGACTCCTTAGTTGCCCACCACTATTTGGAAGAAATAAAAGTGTTCTCTCTCTCTCTCTCTCTCTCTCTCTCTCTCTCTCTATATATATATATATATATATATATATATATATATATATATATATATATATATATATATATATATGCTGATGCATCTCATCGGATTGGTGTTGCTAAATACACTGCATGATGCAAGGCATCAAACAATGTATCATTAAAGGATGAAAGAAACCTGGATGAAGAAACCTATAAATCCTATATATATATTATAAATATGAGACCATTTAGGTGAGAGACAAAAATCAGACCTACTAAAAATAAATATTAAAGTGTTTTCTATACCATCTAACATTATGTATATGATCTTAGGAGTGATTTAATGAGGAAGATGCATTAAGTTAGTCTACATTATATATATATAGAGAGAGAGAGAGAAGAGATCACATTTAATAATCGAAAAATAGTTCCTCAGGTTTTGTTGGGGGGGAGTTCCTAATTTGATTGATCTACTAGAGATCAGATTGAGAACCATAATTTTTATCAATATCTAATAAAAGCACGCTTAGACAAGTAAAAGCATCCTCGTGTTCGAATATTTTACATTTAGTTAGCTAAAATAGGCTGTATGCCAGATAAAAATAAGCGGTAACATACAACTTTTTTGAACTGGAATGTGTGTTGTACTTGTTGTTGCTTCAAAAGCTGATTGCATGTGGAATAGTTATTCAATTCTCGACAGTAGTGGTTATAGACAGTCTTTTTTTAGAATATCCAGTACTTCTCGATCGTCATCTTTTTGAAGTAATGATTTTTTGTTAAGAGTATCCATATGCCACGCACAAAACTAAATCTCTCCCTAGAGGAATAGCTTCTTGTGAGTACGGCTGTAAAGCACGATGATTCGACCAAGAACTTGTCAGCTAGCGGTTATCCGATCAAGTTAGTGCATGGCCGGGTTATGGCAGCTTCATTTTTCCAATACAAAATATATTTACATATGAATAAATGTTATATGTTTTTAGTTCATTTATTACTAACGTATCATGCAGCCAGGTAGATTTGTACACCAAGACTTCGGACACTGATTAGAACCATTCATTGTTTATCACTTGGAACCATGACTGTGGCATATTACAACCTCCTTACCTACAAGTCCCCACCATTTCGGCAAAAGCAGTTTATTGAAGCTTGTCAGTTGCCCAAACATAATGTTTATAAGACATCTTAGTCCAACATTTTTATGCTGTTGGTCAAACCACAAAGCAAATACACTGGTCGTACCCAGAAGCGTGACCCAAAGGTGTTGCATTTCTCATTGTTGTCTTGCAATACCAGAAAACTGTAAAGTTCCACAGTACAAATCCGAGATTTTAACATTTCAAAGAGAAGCAGCATTGTTATATTAGAGTGTCTTCCTTTTACAGAGTCATGTTCCATAAAAAAACAAGGCATCATGGTTAAACACAAAAGTGTGCCAGCAGAGAACCAAAACTATCGACCACAAAATACTGCTGAAGCAGAGAAAAGCAAAATCGCTGGAGCCATACCGCACCTCCACGGTTGACAACAAGGTCTCTCGTTTTATATCTTAGGTAAAATTTCTTGCCCGTTTTAAAAATGCTCATAAATATGAATGCCATTCCAATAATATAAACCTAGATGAAATATTTTATATCGTACAATTTTCCAGCATAATTGCCATAATACTGTACACTATATGGCTGGAGAGGCTGCAAGCGTTAACTGATCTCAAGCTCCTCTTGTCCTTCCGAAACTTCACCTTGGTAAGCATCAATGATATCTTTTGCATCTTCACTTGGCCGCACTTCTCGGTAAGGATGGAGAATTTTCTTGATGTCTTGTGCAGTCAACGTCTCATATTCAAGAAGTGCATTTGCCAATGCATGCAATGCACTTTCATGCTGCAAAAAGAGCGTAGGATTCAGCCACCAAAACATGTACAAAGAAAAAGGAAACATAAAGGTGAAAACAGATACTTCAACGTGATTCTGTCAAGCCGTGCCTATTTTGGCAAAATATCAACATACCTCTTGAGAAAGGCAAATGAAAGTACAAAGGTAAAATTTCAGAAAACTAATGTCATAACAAACCTTCTTCAACAGAGTCTTAACACGGTCATATGCTTCTTTTATGAGCTTCATCACCTGCAAGAATCATACATGTAGCACATCAAACAATAATCGTTATAAAATCTATGAACGTTACCACATATTCTGACTGGCTCATACCTCTGCATCAATTCGTGATTGCATCTCTGAACCTGGGCGATCTTGAACATATACAGGCCCAATTGCATCACTCATACCACAACTTGATACCTAAAGACCGATGAAAAGATTAAGTCATGCAATAAGCAACATAAAATTTTGTAGGTACTAGTATTTTGGCTCAAAGCAAATTCAGGAAACATAATCACCATATAGTGGGCGAGCTCAGTAGCACTATGCAAGTCACTACTAGCACCAGTTGTAATGTGTTCAGGACCAAAAATTAGCTCTTCTGCAACTCTACCACCCATACAAACGTCAAGTCGGGCCAATAACTGTTTCTTGCTGATTGACGTCTCATCACTGGATGGAAGCTGGGTGACCATTCCTAAAGCTGAGCCCCTGGGCATGATAGTTGCCTTATGTATTGGGTGTGCTCCATCAGTGTTAAATGCAACGATAGCATGACCACTTTCATGGTAAGCTGTTAGCTGAATAAAGCATCAATGTTACCATTGACTAGAACAAAACCATTAAATTGGGTAGAAAAAGTCCAAATCAGAATGGGCACCTTTTTAGATTCCTCTGATATGAACATTGTTTTGCGTTCAGTACCCATAATTATTCTATCCTTAGCAAATTCCAATTGTGCACTGCTTAATTTCTCAACACCTTCAACAGCAGCCTTAATGGCAGCAATGTTGACAAGGTTGGCTAAATCTGCAATGGAAATAATACAGCAAAAACCATTACTTACGATATTTCCATGAGCCAAAATTTCAAGAAGGCAACCCAAACACTTTAAATTCTATGAATGTATCAGCAGATCACAATCTTCTACAACAGGAACATATGGATTTCCAAAGGATCAGAGTAAAATTAGATAGCTTGAAGGAGAATAAGAGGATATTACCTGCCCCATTGAATCCAGGTGTGCCTCGTGCAAGTGCTTTTAGATCCACATTGTCGGCTAAAGGCTTGTCTTGCAAATACAGCTCTAAAATCTCTTGCCTGCCCTTCACATCTGGATTAGGAACAACAATCTGGAAAAAGTAAACATTAAGTAAGCACGTCATTTTCCTCAAACATCTTACAGAAAAAAATAGTGAGGAAAAGAAGGGAGAAAAAACGGATGAAGGACATGTATGCATAATCCCAAATACAGTCACGATATAAACTTGATCTCTGTACTTACATCTAACATTTGCCAATGGTATTAAATGTGGCCCATGTATAAAATATATACGGTTTCATGTAAAATAGTTTTGCAAATGGGTGCATGGTTCTATTGGTAATCCACATTGGAAAAAAAAAATCATGATAGGTATCCTTTCATGCAAGAAAAGTGACATATTTAAGCCAAGTTACATGAACTCTTTAAAACATTTGCTCTACCCATGTCACACGACTTGCACCTGTGAGTCATAGTATTTAGGACAGCATGACTCTCCCCCTAAACAAATTCATGACCTGGTATGCATGAATCTAACTTTGCCAATCTATCCTATTATCCTTGTGTCCTTCGATACAAGGAAATATATTTGAAAAGCTTAATCATCTAAAATATGAGAAATTCCATTGCATTTTATAAAGTCATAAAAATTATGAAAGCTAAACAGTCTTACAAACAAAAGTGCAAATTATAGTTGAAAACCACATTTACATTATCCACCCAGCACCCAATTTGCACAAACAGTGATAAAAGCATCATGAATGAAATGATATTTGAGAAGAACAAATTCAGGAAATAGCCAGGAATATACATGCCCTTGACGGTTTCTCATATCATAAAAGCGACCGAAGGTGGCCAAAGCACCAAAAAAAAAGAACTTACATGCCTGTCAAATCTACCAGGTCTCGTTAAAGCAGGATCAAGAATGTCTGGCAAATTTGTAGCTGCCATCAATATTATTCCCTACAGAAGATGTTATCTTTTGGGTATGAATAATAAAGTAATAAACTAATTTAAAAAACTTCCACCTCAAGCTTATGGAGCAAATGCATACCTCATTTTGTTCAAATCCATCCATTTCGACAAGCAACTGATGCAACGTTTTCTTTGTATGGCCTTCCCACTGTTTCCGGGTGGAACCAACTGCATCTATTTCATCGATGAAGATGATGCAAGGTGCCTATAAAGATAACAGGAAACAGATACATGAAGGGTTATGTCACTATTAGATGTCAAAATAAGGAGAGGTTTCCAATGGCATCAGAACCTGACTTGTATGACAGCCACTACATTTCAAAAGGAGCAACCAGTGACCTACAACCTAACCCAGACATTTAGCTCAAGCCCGATTCATTCTAACACAAGCAATAACCCCAATAATGTATCTCGTTTGAAACTATCATGTAGCTCAAATCAGAAATGTAAACTCATGCACGAAACTGTAAACAGGGTCGGGCCTTCTCTCAGTTATGAACCATACCACACACTTAAAGCCAGTGTCACAGGTGGCAAACAATTATTTCTTCCAGATGACAAAATAAAATAACCACAAACCAGTTCTTTGCCAACATAGGCTATCATTGCCAGTGAGAAACAAGCATGAGTGCATTCACATACATGTCTGCATGCACAAAAACCCAGGACTATGAGCATTGTTTGTATGACATCAAACTTTATTATATTATAACATAGAAGATAACCTTTATATGATATCATAAACCCTTCAACATGTCATGGCCCAAACGTGAAGCTCCAATCCACATGCCAACTGAGCCAACATCAACACATGCTGGCTGAACCTACTCAATGCACGAGTCAATCTGACTGTGTACAAACTACAAAGCAATCGAGGTGATTTATTCAAGAGTAAGCATCATATTATTCAATCCAGTCGTGTTGCATGGGACTCAATTCTACAAAGTCAGCAGATGATGCAGGCTGCAACTAGTAAGTCGCAATCCTACTTGATGAAGGAATGGTTGATGCAAATGTGCACCTTAGTAGCAAACAAGATTTTCCAGTTGATATCGGCAAGATCAAGTCCCTTGAAAACATTGAAAAGGGAATTGGGTGCACAGCTCACTGGCTGATGTTGCAAATATTAATAATTGCAGTGGTTCCAAAGCTGCACAATTGCCTAGCATGATTTTTTCCAGAGGTAAAAGCCTGTTGGAGCTTCCTCCTAACTTTTTGTATTTCATTGATGATTTGGTCATCAACAGCTTCCTTTAACTAAAAAATGGAATGGAGTTCTGTAAATCATATAACCTTTTTTTTAGCAGCTTGAAATAATGATCGTACACGCCGAGCACCAACTCCAACAAACCTGATACACAATGACAATATTGGAATTTTAAAAACAGGAAACTTCAAAATAATTCATTCATCTGCATATCATTTCACGTTCATAACAGTATATCAAAGTGAACATAGGCAAGAAAGTACCAAACATTTTCCAATTCTGAGGAGCATGTGGGTAACACAATTTATTGATATTAACTGTGTAATTAGTGGATAACTTAACATCAATCCAATTCCAAACATGCTTGATCAGATGATAATAATATAGAAAGAGGAAATGTTGCATCAGGACATACTATCTTTACTGCTCCAAGTATCACATGTTCATTTCATGATTGTAATTTTACATGAAGGCATCAATACTACAGCCACATGATAAAGATAGCTGATTTTGCAGCATTCATAACTTCTGAAGGAAAATGAGTACCATTGTGTCATGAAAACTGGGAAAAATAACTCATATTTTACCTGACTTCAATTGAAGCCAGGATGCTCCCTAGAGCCCACGGTATTCCCCCTAAATTTTCCATATACCAATATCAGTATAAATTTCAAAATTTCAAAATTTCAAAATTTCAAGTCAGACACAACTTGCTCAAGACCTAAAATAAGCAGTCAGGATTATCCAGTCCAAGTTGGTGCCAATCGATCGCCTAAGAATAAAAAAAAAAACATTTATGTACATAGAAGTAAATAAAGAAACATAATGCATTTTCCCACTTTTTGCCTCTGCACAACCATCCTCCCCACCCTAAGATTGATTATAAAGGGATGAGTAGTGGAGGACAGAGATCTGAAAGCTAGTCCATCACATATATATATAAAAGTTAGCTGCCAAATGACTAGTTAACTAGTCTGACCAACTAATTGCAGGTTTGACAACAGAGGCCAGATGGCAACTGATTGAATCACCTATTTAGGATTTTTTGTGTTAAGGTATCAGCAGATGAAAAACTAAAATTCCAAGCTAACTAAACCCATAAATCAACTGAGATTTTTAACTTGAGGAATGGTAAGGATCACAATAGCCTAAATGACTCTAGCTGTAGAAATAAAGATCAGAAGAATAAGGATCCTCCACAAAGGTTTCTAAAAAGAACTAAATAAACAAACCAATATGAGATACTGTTGCAACCACCTGAAAATAGGTGCATACATTCATCAAAAACCAAATGGAAACTATCATGAATGCATAAAATCCACACCATACTATTTTGCAATCATTCATCAGTTGACATGAAGAGACAACTATATGCTCACAAAAAATATATTACGTGCAGTGTACATCCAAATGTAGGTTACAGAAGGATCTTACATTTCTTCAAACTCAGAACCTGCACGGTAGAAAAAAGGGACTCCAGCTTCTCCAGCAATAGCCTGAAGGAACCAAGCTCCACCATATAAAAATAATAAGAACGAAAAAATAATTCCTCATAATGTGTGAGAAAGGCATAGGAATTCTACTTCAGAAATTTTCACTTGAAAGCACAAAATGTATACATAACAAAGGCTTCAGAAAGCAGGATTTAGAAACATAAATAGAGGTGGTCAAGTGGGTTATCAATCATGATAAGTTTAATTTACAAGGTTGACAACATAAACACTAATATCTACAGTTGCGAAGGAGATTTTGCTTGGCAACAACAAAGGAAAATGCTACCATTGTTGTGCCCAAAACAGGGGGCCAAGTGGACATATACAATGCAACAGAACCTTTGGATGCTTTAACAGTTTATGAAGGAAATGCAAGTGTGTACATCTTTTGTATTATTATTACCTCTCTTTGTGGAATCTTCAATAGCTTTCATACATTCACAGAAACTGTTAAAGTGACATTCTTGGAAACCGTTAAAGATTCTTTGGCAATAAATGCTTGCTAGGCCCCATATGAAAGGTTAAAAGAACCATGGATCTCATTCCTGATTTGAACATTCGTTAGGAATGAAGAAAACTCAATTACATCAAACGAAATCTTAACTTTGAACAATTTCAGGTCTATCTATGAACACAATCACCTGTCTCAACAGTTGGACAAGATTGGAATGGGCATGACTCCGTCCTTCGCACCAACATCTTTTTTTTTCAGAAGGCATCGATTTTCATTGCGTCAGGGTACCATTCTTGCAGAGGAACTTTTGACAAATATGGTGTGTGCAAAGCTGTAGGAATTATAACACCGCTGGCCCTCCATCTCGTCTTTCATATAATGAGGCATTCTTGATAGATGATATCTATAAGAAGATACCTCATGACTCTTACTCAGAATAGGATCATAATATTTATAACCCTTTATATGATAGGAAAATTCCAATACATATACATCCCCAGCCCTAGATCTTAACTTTCAAGCTGCCTACCTAAACTTGATATGTAGACATGACCACTAGAACTATTCTTGATCGGTAACTTTCACAAACATTAATCTCATACGTTAAGGCTGAGTAACTACTAATAACGTGTCCCTTTTTTCTCAGCTACTTCATATCTAGAGGGTTATCATAACATGAAATGAAGAGCGTAGTAACATGAACTCTAAGATTCTGAAACATACTTTATTCCGCTATCCATGTCTAGAATCTTGGAAATTGGAATTGTTCTTAACCATTTGGCAGTACGGTTGAAAAGACACAATAAAACAAGCCATAATTCTGAAAAATCGCAAACTAAAATAACAGCATTTGCACCTAAAAATAGACATGGCAAGTGGCGGACATGTGAAAGTGAAAAAGCTGGCCCACTGAAGATGTAGAAAATCCTAGCTAGGAGGCAAACCCGCAATCCTTGGGCCTTCTGAAATGCTTCATAACATAAGATGAAGATTGGCAATCTATGCTACAGGAAACAGAGCTTGAAAGTGGAGGGCTAACAGCCTAATATCCTCATTCTCAAAAGCATAACCAGGGCAGACTCTTTGTCAAACAACTCGATGCAACCCTATGTGGTTAAAACAAGAATCTAGGTGCCTACTCCACCAAGTTGACAAGAAAACAAATGGTCCAACCTCATGAGATGATAAGAGCTTGCTCTAGACTGGTCTGACTAGGTCAGATAGGTATAGAGATTTTAAACCTTCGCATTATGCTCCACCAATTATGACATTTTGTATGCAAATGTTTGAAAATTTTCAATATCAAATCTGCTTCTTATAGTCAGGATTATGACAAAACTATGCAATCTTTTCACAAAAGCAAATATGGTACCATTGATTTGGACAGTTGACTACTATTTTCTAGTTTATTATTACCTTTTCATTTTATAGTGACTATGACTGATAATCCCCACCTAGGCCTGGTCCATGACCTAGCTTTTTGAGTATATGCACAGTACCATATCTACATGCCTTGAAAGCAGTCAATGTATATAACTATATATCCCTGCTTGTCACGTCAAGCCCATAATTATCCACATTGTCATCAAATTGTGGAAGGTCGTATGAGTTATGACCCATTTGCAAGTTGGCATAGGAAGCTGTTATTTCCCAGTGACTTCTATTAACCAATTCTTGTGGGCATGGCCATGAATCAATTAGTGTATCTAGTAAACAATAAACAGATTCAGTTAAGAGGAATCCATGAGCTTCAATTGTATACATCAGCCAACACAGATACCTTCATGTTAAGAGCATGTTAAAATAACAGACTAGCAAAGAGCTTTATTCCCATACCTTTGCAAGAAGAGTTTTTCCAGTTCCAGGAGCTCCAGTCAAAAGAATCCCCTACAAGATCAAAACATTCTCTTACAGAAAGGGCTTAATAGAAAAGGATCAATTGCAATAATTGAGACCTCATAGCTTTCTCATAATCTAATAGCTAATTTACACATCCAAGCTTTCTGATAAGATAAACTAAATAATTTCTGTGCAGTAAATAATATAACTAAGCATTTTACCAATTTCTGCCTTTATATCATATACAAAATTATATCATATGGTAGTAATATAAGCATGATAAACATATTACTAGACGCTCCACTTTCAAGTCACATACACATTATGGTAGACATCAAACATTAGTAATATAATGTACTGAAAAACAACAAAATTAAACACAAAGATGCTATGACCAGGCAATTCACTAAGCTGCACTAACCAAGCCACAAGTCAACTCACTCTGGGTCAAATCCAGAGGCAATATTTCCAAACCTTGCTTTTCCAGAGGAAGTAAGTGGTCAACCTTATAGGATTTGAATCTAGAATTCTTAGTTATGTGAATTTGACCTAGCATTCAACTGATAAATTTGGCCCACCTAACATTGATTATTTCAAAGTCAAACTTCCAAGGTTGCTTCACGTGAAGCATAGAAAATTATACAAACCTATGAACACACATACATGAGCTAGACCATGCCACAAAAAAGCAGCTGCCGAACACCAAGACCAAACAGAAACTGCAGACTCTAAGACAGGGAATGATGAATGGCAAGGATTTCACCATACCTTAGGTAACTTGCCTCCAAGGCGAGTAAATTTAGTTGGATTTTTTAAGTACTCAACAACTTCCTCAAGTTCATGTTTTGCATCATCACATCCTTTAACATCCTTAAAGGTTTTAACATTCTGCAAATGAACAGGTGAAATTTAGTAAAGGAGAAAACATGTGGTAATTTGAACATAAATACAATATATCATATATGGAACCCTCTTGTGCATAAAAATGTCCGCATATGCCTTCATATATGTAATGAAAGTAAGAGATTAAAGGTGATGCTTAGGAATATACAGACACTTGAGCATGTGTATCTTACAATAGCATCCCATACACATACCACTATAACATTTAATAATATCATAATGCAGCATATACCAACTGCATACTTCACTTATAACAATATGGGTAGCCACAAAATTCTCAGCAGTTTCACAAAAAAAAAAAAAAAGAATTCCAGTCATCAAAATTCCAGGCCAACCTTATCATGTCTTGAAGATAATACTTTCACACAACACTAGCCAAAATATTCTTTCAACAAAACAAACCGCATACACCTATCTAGAAGATCTGAAAAAGAAAAGAAACTAAGACAAAAATTATGGTATTACGATTCATTCACACGGATATGTCAGTGTGTATGTGCATGAGTTAACTGGTTGAGTTGGTCAAACTGATCGTATCAGCTGACTTCTCAAAGTCATAGTTACTACTTGTCAATGCACCTATTTTTTGCAGCTCGTCACTTTCTCAGTTTGTGCCACTATACTCCATTAAAAAAATAAAAGCAGCTTCAGTTGGAAAACAGTGGCAAAAAAAAAAGAGATGCTATAAAAATAATTTATGCGCAGCAATACAAAAACAAAGTGATCAAGTTTGCAAAATGGCAATGGAACAGAATCTCCAGTACAAGGAACTGCAGTATAAACACAATTATTATATTATTTTCAAGCAGGCAATAAAACTTGACGAAAAATAGTAAAATACTGCTGCAGTGAAATAAACACAGTCGACATCTTAACTTAACCTTCTCTGGCGTAATTTCTTTGTTTAGTTCCTTTGGAGCATATGAAGAACTAGAGCCAACGCCAGGACTACCTATACCACCTAGACTTCCAACATATTTTTGAAGAGCAGCTGCACCCAGAACCCTACCAACAGCATATAACATATCAAATCAATGAGAAAGATACCTCAAAACTTACCTATATCTGTCCCAAAAAGAAGCATCAAGTAAAGATAACAAATAAGAAAAGTGTAGAAACATTACGCCAGACCACAGATGTACATATATGGATTATAAACTGTGTGTGCAGAAGGGTCCTCAGGGCGTTTGCACTTCCCTATAACATAGTTCACAGAAAAGATAATTTCTTATAATCATTCTATTGATCTTTTAAAATATATTTACGCTTTCATGCACTAAATGACAGGAAAATTTGGTTTCTTACATGTGGAAGCCCATACATAAAAAAAGGTATAAAATAGTTTTAGGTACTAAAAGAAAACCTTCAAGTAACTGTATCAGGGCAGCACACAGCCAGTAAGATCAAGTTTATTCTCCCAGATGACCTGGAGTTGAGGGGGAAAAAGCATCTGATATAGAAACTTTATAGATATCTGAACAGAGCAAACACGAGTAGACAAATCTTGAAAAATAAAAAAAAGGGGAAAATAGAAAGTTTTCCAAAAAACCTAAGGAATCAAAATGAACCATATGGTAACAAGGATTAAATACATATCTTGAAGCCTAAGAAACAGAAATCAATCGTATGATAACAAGACTTTGACAACAAACCATGAAGCAGTTTGGAACATCTGAATCAGTACGCTTTAAAGAACAAGTTTAAATACTCTTGGAAATTAGACCAGGTATGCTCTAGCGTACATGCACATAAGCACTTAATAGCCAATAAATCACAAAAACATTAATGTCGTACCACATCAGTCCAACAACAACTGTGAAGAGGATAGTAGAGACAAGCTCTTGAACAAATCGTGTAGATTTATTTGGTGCCTTGGGATCAACCTAGTTGAACAATAGACAAAAAGGAAAAAGTCACCAAAGGATGCCATATAATTATAACGGGTAATTAAAAATCTTTTTCTAACAATTATTCTGTGATAAAAAATACATGTACTTCTACAGCATAGTTTAGAACACCTGCACATTACCATCACCACATGCAATGGCTGCCTCTCGGAAATTCCAGGATTCAAGAATGGATCATCCGTGTTTCCTGAAACACGCTGCTTCAATTCCTGCAACTGTTTACAGAAAAAAGCTTTAGAAACAGTATCGTATCCTACATAGCTCAATTAATGAGCACAATAATAATCCTCAATTTAGTTCCTGAAGTATAGATTTATATCAACTGCAATATGGCAAAGAAAGCAAAGAAGGCACGACAATCTGAGTTGAATACTACCAATGCAGGAAGGCTGGAAGGTTTCCCAGATTTCTCGTCTGCAAGATACTCAGATATAGCATCAGTGACTACAAGAGCACGGAGATATTCTGCTACGGCTTTAGAATCCACAGCATGCTCTCTTTGTTCAAAACGTTTTATAACAGATTCAGGGCTGAAATCAAACAGAAGAAGATACAAAGCATAAGCAAAATTCACATGCATCCACCTCCGAAAACATTTGTAAAAAGTATATGCTCCAGTGATAAATGAAGTAACACCATACGTTCACGAAAAAAAAACGAATGCATGCTGGAACCAAAAAACATATAGATAAAATGTGGGCGACTTAGGTGTCGACTTAGTGGGCATATGGTTAATGGAAGAGGGGATCATATTCAGAAACTCTTCTCTTCATCGCTAACAACCCTCTCTCCAACTATAGGAACAATTTGTGCTAGAGAAGTGACGTCCCATAGAAAGTTTTCATTTTAACCAGAGACTCAAGAACACCATTGACCTACGTAACAGAAACACCATAAGTAAACAAGTCAAGAACCCCAACAGACTCGAACAAGGAAACCTGGAACCCCACTAATAAGAAAGTAAGCAAACTGAAAAAACAACCTGTGTTTGTTGAGCTCGGCCAAAAGCGCACTCTGCTTCGACGGGTCCTTAGGATTCGCGTCCGCCTCCGCAAGAAGCCTCTCGAGCCGCTTCTCCTGCCCCCAGAACGGCAACCAACTCCACCACTGCACGAAACCGGGAGCCGAAACCCACTTTCCCGCGCCAGCAGCCAATCCCCCAAGAAACACAAGCAGCGGCGCTTTCCCTTCGCTCGCAACGGCGCCATCGACGGACTCGGACGAAATAGCAGCTTGACGAACACTGCCCGATTCCGCGGACGCTTCTACCTCGAGCACACTTTCCTCGTCGCCAAACAGCGAATCCGGAGCAGCATGCGCGTCGGTCAATTCAGGCGGCGGATTCGGATCGAAAGGGAAGGGGTCGACGCCGGCATCGGGGGTAGAACCGAAGGAATCAGGTGGAGTCGAGGAGCACAAGCAGCGGAGGCGGAGGATGAGGAAGGGTCGGTGCCTTCGAGAGGCGGGGAAGGATAGGGAGTTAGGCAGAGGCGGCGGCGGCGGACGAAGGAAGACGGCGTGAAGAGGAGGAGGAAGGAGCTTCCTGGTTCGCGTTGACGAGGACGATGGCGCTCTGCAGAGGAGAGATGCTTGGAGTGCGCACATCGTCGCTCCAACTCCCCCGCTCTCTCTCGCTCGCTCGCTTGGCGCGGCCACACACGAAGAGAGAGAAAGACAGGGTCTTATCTTTAGTGAGCGTACGGTGCCGCCTTCTCGTGGACGCCATGGTATGTTGAAGTAAATGACCGAACTAACCTCCATTGTGGGGCGACCAAAGCAGACTAACTTGGAACTTGGAAGTTCTAGGGAAAGTTTTACTTAGGAGGCCCCTCTTTTGCTACCATTTTCAAAACTAGGCTTAATTTCTTCATACGAAGTCCCAATTTTGCTGGTAACCGGTTCTTTCTGCTTTCCTTAAATTACTTTTTAAATATTTTCAAAAATTCCTTCTTAATTAAACGTGACGAATATTTTTCATAGGGGAATTTTAGTTTTTTTTTTTTTAATCTAGGTTTCATGAAAACCAAGTTTTTTAATGAGTTTTAATAACTTAGTTTGCTTATGTGACACGTTCAAATCCTGCTGTTTCAAAGGGACCAGGTTTTTCCACTCCTTTTTATAAAACCAGATTTTGTGAGAACTAAGAAAACTCAGTTTTGATGACACTTAAACACTCCAAAAACCCGAGTTTTGAAGTGCCACCCAAACACCCTCTTAGACTTAAAAAAGTGAATATAGGAAAGCATTTCTGTTGTACCATATTTGATTTTGCGTGACTCCGACCCGACCCAATCGAAGCCAGTCACGACCCGACCCAATCGAAACCGTATGGCTTAACTTGAGAGCATTTTTAGCAATCAGAAGTGGGTCTGGAGCACTTTATTTAGCAATCAAAAGTGGGTCCGGTATACCAAAAATGAGAAGCAAGTAAGACTCATGTGAGAAAAAAAAAATGTGAATCACTAGTTTTTATAATAGGCAGTAATAAAACTTAAATTAAACTTTTAAGTTTTTTTTTGCATGAGATCTATTTGCACAAAGCGTGTTATTTGTTAGGATATTTCACCCGCGATGATACAATGGTTCACGCATTTTAATTGTGTCAGTTGTCACACAATTTGCTTCCTATTTGTGTGTTTGCTTCCAACTCACTTTCTTTCTTACCAAAATGAAGAGGCAGGCAGGATAAATCATGTAATAAAAGGGCTTAGAAATGCGAGGCATTTTGCTAATAATGACAAAATGGAACCCCTAAAACCGATTTCCCCTTTGTTCTTAGGGGTTTCCCAGCCATTCCTACTTTACCTTACGGGTTGCCACATATCAGAGTTATCGGGCCCAAAAATATCAGCCTAGGCGGGTCCGATGAGCTCAATTTGGTTTGATTTATTTTTATATTATTTTTTATTTAATAATAATATAAATTTTATTATTAAAAGTATATTTTATATTTAAAAACCTTTATTTTTTATTTAAAAATTATTTTTTTCATTTTAACCGGGTCGAGCCAAGCCTAACTCAATGTTCGGGTGTCGGGCCAACACCCGACTCTTATCAGGCCGAGCCGGCCCCATACCCAGGCCTTCCTTTGAGTCTATTAAATTCTCCTTCACTTAAGTTATAATTTAATGTAACCGTCACCTTTTTATGTTTTTGCAAAGTAAGCTTACTCGCTAGTGATTAACCATAGTTGTTACCTATGGTTAAAGTAACAAAATTTATCTTACCAGTGCAAATGAATTTGTCAATCTTTTTCTTTATAAAATGGAAAAAGCTGTTTGGATAGAAAAAATAAAAAATGTAGGAGACAATTAAATATAAGTAATTTTTGTCAATATCTATGAGCTATAAATAAATTTATAAAATAATTTCTTAATGGCAGATCTCCTAATGGAATGGTGAAATCTAGATGTAGTGGTAGAGTTACACGTGTAGGCTGGTGTGGGCGACTGCCAACGCGGACCTATGGGTTTGAAATGGACTTGGATTACAGGAACAGTCGTGTCGTATAAGCTGTATTCATTGGACATAAGTGCATCTCAGCCGTGTTTCATGAATCTGCTTCAATAATGCGATTAAAAAACACAGTTTTAGCCACAAGTTAGTGGTTCTACCCCTCTTATATGAAATCTGGCATACATCAATTGATAGGTTTGATGATAGATGATGTTTTGGCTCTTAGCAGAAGCGACTCATAAGCCGACACAGGCTCTTTGAATTTATCGGCTAATTTTAATTTTGGATCGCTGCTTGATCACCTCATTTTATTAAAAGGCACACGAGAGAAGTGCCCTTGATAACTCCAAATAAATGCACCTTCTCAAGTCCTCAAAGGCCTTACAAGGGTTCTGGAGAAGTAAACTCAATGTTGTAACATCTGAATAATTTATAGAAAAATTTACAAAAAAAAAAACACTCAATATTTGATGAAACAATAAAAACTCACTTGGACTTTGATTTGGTTCACTCAATAGTGTTTTTTGTATTTTTTATATTGTATTTTTCAAATCTATAATAAATTTTTTTTTGTCGATATCGGCAGCCTAGCCGATTTGTTTCACTTTTTTTAATTTTAATAGAACCGTTGAGATCTCCTTCTTAGCAACTTCCTTCTTTCAGCCAAATTTTGCAAAAATTAACCAACTCGAGATTCCATTTACATTCGGTTAACTGTTTAAATATATAAGCATAAGAAATGTTCCTTCGTTGTACATTCAAATCATCATGCCTATGAAGGTCCAACATGATTTTGTTAATCACGTTCCTGGTTCGAACCCATTTGAATCCGTTCACACCTTTGATAGAAGCTCATATTTCATTATTCTTTGAAAATATATATATATATATAAAGAGAGAGAGAGAGAGAGAGAGAGATCCGAGAATTTGCTCGGCTGCTTGTGGCCGTCCATAGAGACGGCCCAGACTCTTCCTAATAAAAGAAAAAGGAGGGTGGGGCCTCTTTGAGAAGAGGGGAGTTGACAGCCTCCCGTTTTGTTGTTTTAAGTTCAATAATAATAATAATAATAATAATAATAATAATAAAAAGATTAAGAGAGGCGGCGACCTCCATGCGTCGCTCTTTGTTGGAACAACCAAACATATTTGCAATAGTAACAAGTTGTTATAGTTTCATGAATCTATTTAGAAATTTTAAAAAATTATTAGATCACAATAATATGAATATATCTTAATCTTTGAAACAGATTCATAAAGCAATATCAGCTTGTTACTGTTACCAAACTGTCTCTTAGGGCCTGTTTGATGGGTGGGTGAAATCAGGAGGGGATGGGTAAATTTGTACGGGCAGGTGAAATTTCACCCGCCCGATTGAAAACCCATCAAACGGAGTGAAATTTCACCCGTTTAACCCAAAAGGGAGCTGGTGAAATTCCACCTGCCCGAAAGTCCGAGCTCGGAGCTTGGACTTTCGGGCGGGTGGAATTTCACCCACTCAAGTTTGTTGTTTCGAAAGCGTACTTGTTATTATTACCAAACAGCTTTTCTCGAAAATTTCTTACATTTTTCAATGAGGGAAGCCATGGATTCCGTGAAATGCCATGAGAAATTCCTGTTCTCCTCCTTTTTAGTCCCTTTGGATTCTTTTTTTAAAAAAAGTCATGTGGGATCACATGCAGGATTTCTAAACTGGCGTGCTTACAGAATTTTGATTGAAAAAGAGAGAGAGAGAGAAATTTACTTGGTCAGATATTTTTTATCAGATCCCAGTTGGATGTCGAATTCAGATTCAGCTACAATAAGTAATTAATCATATATATCTGGATCTATCTACTAGATCCGACTGAATAGATTCCAAGTCTGATTGATAGTGGAATATATCGAATCCGTGTTCATCTTTGTGGATGTTTGACACGCAAAGAAATGCGGACGAGCTCGTGATCCAACATCTTGCAGCAGGAAACTGTTGATGATCCCGAAATTGATCATAAAATTGTTGTTCAAGAACTTGGTCGCTTTTCCTGCAAATCCTTTGGGGCTGAGCCAAATTTAGTAGTTTGCTCACAAGATTGCCGAAAGTTATTTAACTTTTTTGAGCATTCATTGGTAAAATTGATACTTGCAAGCTTCAAACTCACTTGTCATAGAACAAATATGCGAGCATATTTGCTTATAGAATAATACAGGAAAAAGCATGACTCTTGAAATATAACCAATGCTAATATAAGCTTGTCTCTTTGGCCCTCCCTCAACTTAAAACTTACATGTAAATGTCCCTCAAATTTTTGGCTATGCGAGATTTTCAGCTATTCCACTTATGCTATCTGTTCAAAATATAATCAAACTTAGATATATATATATCTATGTGATGTGTGTGCAAGTCCCATTTTCAGACCTAATAAGAGTTGTCGCGGTCGTCACGATGGTAGTTGTTGGTTCGATTCTCATTCTCAATAAAGTACACCTTTTTTGAATCATGATAACACGGTATTTTATGAATATATCTTAATCTTTGAAACTTGTTATTGTTACTAAGCAGCCTCTTAAGGGTTAATGAATATTTTTAGGTGTACTTTGTTGGAAAAAATTATCTCGACTATACAACATAAGTCAAACACTGAAAAAGCGATCTTGATTTTTCTTTTCCCTTTTGACTATGTGATTGTTATGTTTTTCTAATTTTTTTGTCTCCACTAGGACATTCTTTGATTTTTTTCCTGAAATTTTTGAACTGCCACACACTTGAAAAAGTTCATTTCTTTCTCATTCCATCAAACGCCCCCTAAGGAGCGCCAAAAGGTTTTTTAAGTTAAAAAAAAAAAAATCAGAAAAACATTTAAGGGGTCCCCCTTGCTCCAGAAAAATGGCTACCCAAGTGAAAAAAATTTCTTAGCAATTTGAGAAGTGGATATTTTCCTGAACTTTCTGTTTGGTGTTTGATTGCTAAGTTTATTGTCTCAAACTTTCAAGTAATTATTCATCCTGTCTTTAACTTCAACCCACCTTTTCCTTGCCAATCTTTCTGCTAACTGTCCAGCGAGGTCTCATCTACAGTTTCATAAACATTTTCCACAGTTTAAGTTGGATTAATTAATCCAATGTATACTTGGTGGCTGAACATATCGTCAACTTGATGATCTGAGATCAGCAAGCAAATCTTTTCTCAAATCTCCATAATCATAAACCAATATTGAAGTGCTATCTTTAATAAGCTTACTAATTATTGAGTGAGCATGAAGAGTATTTTATCATACCACCCAACAAGAGGGCCGAAGCTCCCACCCTTCCCCTCATCTCCGCAAATTACAGTATTGAAGCACTATATCTAATTAAGATATCAGTTTTCTTGCAACACTATAAAAACAGTTTAGGTTTTCAATATAATCCTTTCCATGTGATCTTTCATGTGGAGCGAACCATGTTACAGTTACATGAGAAAGGTCAAAAGATTCACAGCATAAAGACAAGCTCTTGATTGTTGATTTAGTTGCAAGCACAAGTATTCTCTGGTCTATGCACCAGCACGGGAAAAGAGAGGAGATGTTCAAAGCTTAGATAAGATGCCGCTTCATCTTCTTTCCTGCTCTACCAACAGGCTAGAAGAAGAGCGAAAATTTATGACGCCAAAATGAACCTGCTCAGAAAGGTTATTTGAAACTCTGAGAGGCTTTCAGTAACCATGGCATGAAAGTGCAACCAACAAGATTATCATTACGAGCCATATGTACCTCTCTTTACAAAATTCAATTCAAAGTATCGAATTCAATACAGAAAATTAATCAACACCAAGAGAGCCAGCATAAGGAATTACACATGAACAGCTAGCAGAAAATAAAATCAAACAGAGAAGAGAAGAGAGAGAGTTGAAAATGTGTTTGTGATCAGTGTTTGATTGCATATCTGGGCAGACCTCCAGACTTAGGAAAAAAAGCTCTCCTGAAGTAAAAAATTTCGTTGCAATCAAATGCCCGTGATTTGCTACGAGTGCATGCACCTCTGGTCCGTGAAAAAGTTTCTCATCAGTAGCAATGAAATGAAACGAAGTATGGGTGCAAATCAAAGATGCAGCCAAGTGCTAGATTGACTCGAGAGTAAGTGATAACACCAAGGTGGCGCTTGATAGGCACTGATAGAGAGATCCAGATCCGTGCAGGACTTGGATCACCTCGGATCTTGGATCGTATTTATATTGGCAACATTTAGGCTTAATGAAACTAGGTAGCTGAGACTGAACATGTGTTTATGAACAAGTTTTGTTCAATCAAATTTAGCTCTTGATCACATGAAGCCAACATATTATTACGATATATAGAGATAAATTGGTAGGTACCTGATCTTTAGGTGTTAGACTTACACGGAATTATCATAGCCTTTGATCTTTCCGAAATAGATAGTTGCAAGAAGAAGAAAGGAACAAAAAATGACATTTTAATCATTTAGCATGGATTAGCAACTTTTTCTTCTTTTTTTTTTCCTCCCAATCATCCATCTTAGAAAGTCCAATGGCCAAGATGATTCCTTACAAATTTATCACTTAGGGTCTGGACCGTCTGGTACATACCAACATCTATCTGACTTGTATATTTCATTGTTTTTATTTGTTTTTGTATGTAGGGGACTTCTTGTTTCCAAATTTTGTTATGCATTCTCATTTTATCGTCTCTCTCTCTCTCCTGTCGCGTCACTTCCACCTCGATCTCTTTGGTCCTCTGGTCCCTCTCCTCATGCCGTTGCTTTTGTCTGGCTTCTCCTTAATGGTCACATCAATACCTTTGATCACCTACAACGTCTCGATATTAGTTTAGCTAACCAATGTCCCCTCTGTCTCGCCGCGGCTGAGTCTCGGGTTCACCTATTTACCTCTTGTCATTTCTTCTGTAGTGTTCTTGCCTCTGCATGGCCCTCCTTCGTTAACAACCTCCCAAACCCACCATCCATTCGTCTTTTTTTCCTCTTTTGCCCTTCTTCCCACTTGTCTTTCACCTGGGGTCGTGTTTGGAGGTTCTGGCTCATCTCTTCTTGGTGGCGCATTTGAGAAGAGCGCAACAACAGGGTCTTCAGGGACACCTTCTCATCGTCGGAGTCTGTGGCACGCCTTGTACAGGGAGATGTTCACTTTGCTATTCGGCTACGACGCCGTTCTTCGTCTACTGCTGGGTGACTCTATTGTTCTGTCTGTCCACTCTCTCTCTATCTCTCTTATTACGTTTTATTGTGATACTAACTTGTATATTCCCTTTTTATTTTGTTTTGCGGCTTGCTTATGTACTTAGGGGACTTTTTGTCCCCAAATTTTGCTATATATTTCCATTTTATCGGCTCTCTCTCTCTCTCTTTCTCTTTCTCTCTCTCTCTCTCTCTCTATATATATATATATATATATATATATATATATATATATATATATATATATATATATATATATATATATATATATATATATATATAAGGGTGTGTATATAACCCGCTTCGGCCCTAGCATAGCAACATCACCTACTTTCGTGCAAGGTTCCCGGAAACATGTCCGGCTCTGAATGCATAATCGGGTCCCCTTCATTGAATATATTGACATCTTTTAGCGCTAGACCTCTACTTGTTGATGTGCAATTTGATTGTCTATTTGATGCGACTTAGTGATAGACCCTAGAAGCTAATCCAACCCAACCACGAGACTCCATTTTGTCATATTTGCTCAAGACAATATTCAGCATTCACACTCTTTAGACTACAAGAGAGAGAGAGAGAGTAGGTAGGGCACATCCAATCTAGTCTTACAACTCATGCAACCCAAACCTACTCTTGGGCCCTTTTACATTATTAGCTTGTTCAACGTCCATGTCATATACAAGCTTGTCAAACATAACTTGTATGTGTGTTATAGAGAGAGAGAGAGAGAGAGAGAGAGAGAGAGAGAGAGAGAGAGAGAGAGAGAGAGATTCATTTGTTTTATTTGGTCAAGGCATTGTTGTGTACAATCTTTAAACTCTCATAACCTTATCAAGGATGGATCCAGCTGTTCAGAACGAGGCCCTCTCTCCTTCTCTTGTGGCACCAAAGAGAAGAAAACCAGAAAACCGAACAAGAGAAGGAAGAAGAAGAAACAAGGTTCTCTTACGTCCACGGCTGCACAAAGTTTTTTTTACTATCACAGAAGAATGAAAGAATGCAAGAAATTAAGCTGTAAAATACAAAAATTACGTGAATCCCCGAGGCCGAGGAACCTGTGGAAATTAAGGAAGCCTATTAAGTACAAATCAAGCTGCACACTCCAACATTAGCCTGCGGGGTCCTAGTCCAACCACTGGTCTGACCTTTTGTCCTCATTAAATCAATATGATATGTTGTTAGGGCTGCATGACGAGTGGAGCCCGAGCTTGGCCAGCTCGAGCTCGACTCGGCTCAAAAAACTCGACTCAAGCTCGGCTCGAACACGAATTGAGCTCCTTATAGAAGGATTGAGCTCTACTCAACTATCTAAAATCGAGCTCGAACTCGACTTGTTTAGACGTTAAGTCATTTGGCGTTAACTCATGTAAGCTTTAACTTGTGTAAACTTTAACTCATGTAACTCGTTTAACTCATGTAAGTGTTTAACTTGTGTAACTTGTGTAACTTGTGACAATTTATCTTTACCCTGAAAGTTAAAACCGATGAACCGGTTTTGGCATTATTATATAGAGTACTGGTTTGCAAGTTGAGTCAAGTTTAAACGAGCCGAGTTTTTGCAACTCGAACTTGACTTGTTTATCATTTCGAGTATCTTTGTAAGCTCGAACTCGACTCGTTTATAATCGAATCGAGCACGAGCCAAGTTTTTCGAGCAAGTTCGGTTTGAGCTGAGTTGGCTCAGCTCGTTGTGCAGCCCTATATGTTGTGACGCAAAGTCCAATCCAATACCGTGTGTTCTGTAACCCCTTGTTTGTATAATTTATATCTGATTGAACAGTGATATGAAATTAGAGTTTGATGTTATTTAGGATAGTAAGCAAGCTTTACGCGCCAACTTTGGACGGACCTTCAAGGCATATGAGCCGAGCTCCAACAAGCTTTGTTGGGTTCATTTACCACCTGCTTAGGATTGCATATCCGCGCACCAGCGACAAATGTGTGTGTGTATGTGTGTGTGTGCATTTTTCGGCCGCGTTGAGAAATCTTTATTCATAGGAAGGGCAACTAGCGTGAAACACTTTGTCTTGGGAAAGTGCTTCCTCAAGAGGGCGTTTGGTAATAAAAACATTATATTTTTGGAAGACATGTTCTTACTTCAGATATTCCAAGAACAACATATTCTCATTTTGGGAAACATGGTGTTGTTATCAATGTTATATCTAAATCTAACAACACAATGTTAAACAAATCAGACCATTTTTTAGAAAACAATAACATGGTGCTTTTAGAGCATGTGTTTTAAAAAGATGTATTATAAAAATACAACTCTTCTTACCAAATGCGTTCTAAATTTTATAGCGAAAACACTATCTAAGAGCATGTTTAGTCCTTAAATGCCAATGTCATTTTGCCTCCAAACAGCATTTACACTTAAAAAAAAAGGTATTTACCAAGTGCTTGTAGTGACGTTTTGCTTATGTTTATTGATGTTTTTCTCCCGTTGATAAAAAAAACTCTTTTTGTAAATTAAGACATATTTATCTCAAGGTGCAAATTGGGTTTATGAAAAACCTAATTTCCACAAAAAAAATCATTTTATTGGTATGTAAATAATCTAGCGCACACAGGTTTTTCGCATAAACTTTCATGGGGGCATTTGAACCATGGATCTTTTGCTAATATGGCGAAAGATCCATGGTTCATCGAACTAAGGATGGTAGCTCAGACTTAAGATCCACACTTAAAATCTTTGTTTTACTGATCTACATTGAGAAAAAATGTCGGATTTTAAGATCGGAGTAGGGAAGGTCAGATCTTAAATCCATGATTTCCAAATTTTGAATGTCTCGAATATGAAGCTATCAAACACCCTCTTAAGTACAACTGGCTAGTCAGAAACTCAGGCAAAGATCTTGTTCAGAAATGGTCTTTCACTGCTTCTAATAATTGGAAATATGATCCCATTAGTGTATCTCTCTCTCGTGTAAATATGATCCTACCTGCTATAAGAAATAGCCCATATTGTCCTAGGAAATTAAGCCCGTCCCTTTCACATGAATCAGTATCCCACAAGCTCCTCCAATACTGTTGAGAGTGAAAAGGATTGATGGCAATGAAAGGCATTTGGAATCATCTTGACTGGAGATCGCCTGTTTGATGATACCAAAAGTCGATTATTAATTATGTGTTCTCGTCGCTTCCTTCAGATTCTTATTGGAATTTTTCTCCCAGTATAAATATAAGCAAATAAGTTTCCGGGAGATACTTACCTTTGTAGCTTATTTACAAAAGCATGCCTATCATTCTAAGATTAACTTGAAGACTGACAGTAAATGTTTGATCCTCTGCAAACAGGTCTCGTTTGCAGCAGGTACGCAAACAGATCTGGACCGCATGCAAATATTACTGGATTCAAAGGATGTTGCCTGATCGTGCTTGACGTTGGATTACGATTAATTCGGATTGATATACGAAATGGAAGTTCAGATTTCAAATAGTGTTGCATGTATTAAGATTTGCATAACGATCAAAATCAAATGCATACCCTATTCAGCAAGGAAATTCTTTTCCCAACCAGAATGCAATTGCCAATCAATGTTTAAAGTTTGTTTTTAAACCCAACTGATCGAAATCAAATTAAAATTCAATATCATCCTCAAAAGCCTCTATCATATAATATAATGTATTTTGAGAGATGTACCTTAGGTATTGAACCCTTCAACTCTTTGGAGAATTGAAGTTTCAAGGTCCTTTACATGGATATTAATGGCGACTGTCTGGCGGCGCCATCGGCCGGCGGAAGGGGTAGATGCACCTCTCCTTTCCTCTGCATGTTAGGGAGGAAAGGGGAGGGTTTTTCCTCCTTCCACCGGCCGACAGTGCCACCCATACCATCGGCCGGCCAACCATTGAATGTTGCCAGCTGGCAGCCTGAGTGCCACCGTCAGTCGGCGGGAAGGGGAGAAGTCCCACCCCGTTCCTCCTTAATGTTTTAGAGGAACGGGGTGGGGTTTTTCCCCCTCTCCACGGCAGACGGCGGCGCCCAGGCCATGGACCGACACCGCCGGTGGTTATGAACAGTTGGCAGCACCGGCCAACGGCCTGGGTACTGTTGTCGGCCGGTGAGAAGGGAGAAGCCCTTGCCCCTTGCACTTCCTCCTCTGAAAATAAGCTCAAAAAAGAGATGAATGAAAGCTCGAAGGAGTAATTAGTCTTACAGTTAAGTTGTCACTCATTTCTTTCATCCTCATAAGCAAGGGCGGAGCTAGATTTTTTTTTTAGTGGGCGAAACGGTTATTCGAGCAAGCCAAATGGTCTAACGAATTTATTCAGGTAAAACCAAATTAAATCATAATACAAAAAATACATTAGACAACTAAATTTTTTTAATGTAATTTTTTTTTTTAATTAGCTAGAGTGGAGTCACGGCCTACATAGGCCCCCTCCCTTCGCCCCTGCTCATACATGGGCGCCCCTCCCTCCACCCCTGCTCATAGGGCATAAGACCAGTGCCACTCTTACCATGTTTTAACTTACATGTCAGTTACCCTCATTTTGTATCACAGAAAGTTGATGCTCCAAAATTCAAATCAAAATTGGCCACCTACCTGCACCTGCTCCGACCGTTGTGGCAACCACGACACAAATTATTCATTGGATTTCTTAACTTGCTACACCTTGACTTATTATCATGTATTGGATGTAGTTCACTAGTATCAAGTGCTTTTATTTTTGGAGTTTAAATATAGATGATATATTAGTTTCCCACATATTGGAGAACACAAGTATGGATAGGTCGTCTTTTTGTAATTTTGCTAAACGACACGATGCTTCCTGTAAATTTTTCAAGACAAGACAAAATTTGCAGGACACATGCATTTTAAATGGCCAGAAATTTATTTCTCAAAAGATAACAAGCATTTATCTCTTTTCATCGTCAGCTGTTGGAAGAGACGAGGGAATCCTAAGCAGCCCCTAAGAGGTTCTGTGTCTTCTCGGTGACACGACTACTGCTCCCTTTCAGGTCCACAAGTTTGAGCTTACGAATGGCTGGCTGCCATTTTCGGCTACCCTCAATTGATCCTACTCTCAATGCATTTAGTTTATCTCAATTCCAATCTTACCACTTGGTTGGTTGCGGAGGCACATGTGAGCTCGTGCGGGCAATTGCCTATAAACACCCACACAGATCCATGCAAATTATATATATATATATATATATATATATATATATCCTAGATAAAAAGGTCTAAAGTTTTTTTGAAAGATTTAAATTTAATTATTATGTATTAGTGTCTCTTAGTAAAAAATTTCTGGCTCTGCTACTGCTTAGTGAGTCTCTTTCTCTAGTTTCTAATTATGTGGAGTGTGTCAAAGGGTTGGTTGTGGTGGTGGGGGTTTGGAGATAGGAAAATGGTGACTCATAAATAGAAGCGTTTGGAAAAAGCTAACCTAGGAAGGCGACAGCACCACTCCAGTACTAATAATGCAATGACAACTGCACCGGTCGTCCTTTTCGTCACTGTGACGTGGCGTGGACGACTGCGTGACAGCGGCAACTCTCGGCCCGATGCGAGTGTGCCACGTGTTAGGTTTTAACTATTTTTAAATAATTTAAGAGGGTGTTTGAATGACATTCCAAAACCTTGTTTTGGAGGAAGTGGTCTTGGAGTAGTTGAATTGCATCAAAAAAGCCTAATTTTTCAAGAATCCCAAGTTTTCAAAACCTATTAAAAACTTCATCTTTATAGAACCAAGTTTCTACAATGGTGTGTCAATTGATGATACTGTCATTCAAATGCCTAATGAGTGTTTTTTATATTTTTATGTATCTTTCATTTTTTTTCTTCAAATGATTTTTCTAGGTGATTCACAACAGTCCACTTGCGAAATCTGCCTTTCCTAAGAGGTAAGCTCCATATTATGAGAAAGTAATTGTAAGTTAAAAACTTGATCGGAATTTAAGATCCGATCGATTGTCTTACTTCTATTTCTTTCCATTTGATGTCAACGTAGGGGGTTGTTCGGTAGTTGAAATACTAACAGAGTGTTTTATGAATGTACCTTAAAGTTTCGGCTAGATTCATAGAACATTAGAACTCAATGTTCATGAATCTACTCCAATCTTTGGGTAGATTCAAGGAACACTCACAAAGTGTTGTTTGTTCATTTTTTCTTAATTAGTATCTTAATATTATAAGCAGCAGAACAATTTGTTACTATTCTCATTAGACATTTACTGGGGATCCTTCACACTGGAGACCATTAATGTTGTCCATTAAAGGGTTCTTAATGATTGAAAGAAGAATAAAAAAGATGCATGATAAAAAGTTTCTTGGTATTGCTGAAGCCATTTTTCTCTGCTTTATCATTTATGCACTTGCAAAGGAAAGTGCTCATTAAGCCTCACTTTCCATGAAACAACAAATTCCATTCTGTGGTCTATAATTAGACTTTATCACCAAAAGGAGTTAGGCTTAAAAGAAGTTAAAGTGGGCCAAGAATTTGGTTTTGAAGTCAATAATGTGTGTTTGTGAGAGAGAGAGAGAGAGAGAGAGAGAGAGAGAGAGAGAGAGACTATATATATATATATATATATATATATATATATATATATATATATATATATATATCTTATAAATTCTTGAATTTTGGTAGTCAACAAAATGAAACACAAACCCTTATATTATTAGTAATCAATGCTGTCAAATTTGGTTTTATTTGCCAAAAGAAAAGTTCAGAGAAAAATGCTTGTACATCACATCAAAAAACAAGTATATATTTTAAAAAAGAAATAACAAAGCAGAAAGGGGAATAAATATATAAAACAAATCAGATCTCTGCAACAGAATCTGAAAAGGATCCAACTTGAATAGAGACTTATCTACATGACGCCACTAATAAGATGCAGGATCTTGTTGAGGCTTGGCAAGAGCCTTTGAAACATATTTAACATGATAAATCGGATCCAATATTGATATCCGATAAACTGCTCTTACTCTTCCATGAATCCAGATCCAAATCCAATCAAATTATGTACCCGAGCCGTTGTCATCCCCAGCTGAGCTGATGCTCGTGGAGTTCACTGCAGAAATAAACTTGAAAATGACAGGCGTGTCCCCTTCAAGCTAACCGCCAAATCTCGAACTTGTGAAGGCCAGCGACGTCATTTTGGAGAGAGAGAGAGAGGGGGGAAAGAAATGGCTTCTCCAGTCGTCCATTTTGATCAAACGACGGAAGATCTCAACGTTTAAACGCCTGCTCAGCTCGGCTGGGCGGCGCTCCACCGCCGTTGTGCCGCCACCACCACCACCACCATCACCACGAGCCAACTGTTTTCTGATTCTCCCAAACTTGTTCTTCCTTTCCTTCACTTCTTCGTGGGGACCCAGTAAGAGAGAGAAAGAGCGCAAGGAGGCATGGCGTGCGTCTCTCCGTCAAGAATTGCCGGCTCCTTTTCCAGCAGGCGACGCGCTCCTCCTCCTACCGTGGCCGTTGGACCGCCGCCTCCTTCGCATTGGCCTTCCTACCTTCTGCGAGTGCCGGCGATGCGCCCTAGCCTCAGCGTCCGGACCAGGCGCTGCAAGGGCCCCCGAAGCCGCACACCCATCATCGTTAGCTCCAAGCTCTTCTCCAAAGCTTCCGACGCCGAGGGCTTCGTGTCGCCCGAGAATCCCGGGGGAAACGAGGAGTACGGCTTGCCGTTGGGGCCGGAGCCATGCCGCGGGGTACCGGTCTTCGTGACGCTGCCGGTCGACGCGGTCGACGCCGAGGGCAGAATGACGAGGCCGAAGGCTATGGCCGTGAGCTTCCTAGCGTTGAAGGCGGGAGGCGTCGAGGGCGTCGTTATGGAGGTCTGGTGGGGGATCGTGGAGAGAGAGGGCCCTGGCATCTACGACTGGAAGGGTTACCGTGATGTCGTCGCGGGGGCCGCCAAGTGCGGGCTCAAGGTCCGAGCGATCATGTCATTTCACCAATCTGGCCGTGGCTTCAGGTATTCTTGCTGGTGAGAGAGAGAGAGAGAGAGAGAGAGAGAGAGAGAGAGAGAGAGTTTCTTTCGTTGCCGATTCTTGCTTGTTTTTTTTTTCTTTCTGGTATTCGGGTTCTTTTCTCTCAGCTTCCTTGTCAATTGTTGAGATTTGAGACACTTGGGTGTGTTAGCTTTGCTCTGGTCATAGTTACTTCTCTTTTCTTGCTGGGTATTTCGTTCCTTTTCCCGAATTGGCGTCTCAATGTGCAAATTAGGATCTTGGGTGTTCATTCTTGTGAGTTTTGGTTTGAGTTTGTGGAATTGATCTCCAACTTATGGGTTTGTAGATCTCTTGGTACCAAAAGAGAAAAATAAGAAAAATGATAAGGCAGAATCGTGCCTCTTCTTCCTCTTCTGATACGTTCTCCCTGTTCTAGCAAGAAAGATTTCGATGAATTTGTTTTAGTGGATATCCGATCACCTATGGTGTCAACTATAAACTATCTTACCTTGGCACTTTTTGACGGCCAAGCTGTTAGTGTCCGGTACTTTTAGACACTGACAATTCTTGTCTTGGCACACTATGGGCGTCATTTTTAATCATGGAAGTATACAAAGATGAACATTATTCCATGCGTCGAATGAGGGACATGACCGGTAAAACTTTCTAGCCATTAGTTCTCTTCACAAGTTTTCTGTCAAAATAGCTTGTTTTGCCAAGGAAAAAGCGTTTTCCCTTGCTTTTGTGTGACGCACAACAGTGAGAAAATTATGTACACCCCTTCACTAAGACTTTCAAAAAGCTTGCAATGTAAAAACTTAGTTTCTCAAAAAGCTTGTTATGTATGCCTATGGTTTACGAACGATGAATCATCCCCAAATTGGAACATAAATAGGAAAATATTTTCTTCTTTTATAGGCACCGCCTCTCAAAAAAAAAAAGGAAAAAAAGAAAAAAGGAAAATATGAAATAGAGAAAAGTTCTGAAGCACAGGAGCCATTGCTTTCGTATGAAAATGACATTTTTAGGCTTATGAAGACCACTTGTTTTTGGGGTTTGTCTGGAAAAATGGACCGCAAAACTCTCACGCCTTCTCTCTCTCTCTCTCTCTTTCACATATGTATATAAACTTGAAACAAAGAACTATAGAGAATGCGTTGAACCCAGTTCCATGTTATGACTTATTTGTACGCGTCATGAGTTTTTTTATATGACATACATTGTTCTTAATCTTTCTGATTTTTTGGCTATTTTTCTTTATTTTTCATAAAATTTTACTAAATTTTTAGTGTTTTTTAATTAAAAAAAACAATTTTACGATACGTTACGGTACATTTACAATATGTTACGATATAGTGTATAGGTCAGCCTGACTGAAACATGATACGATATGCCAGTTTCAACATTGATGTAGAGGCAAGGCCACATTAGACAGAATATCTTGCAAAGAGTGAATAACTCTAGCAGGTGTATATATATTTATAAATTTATATTTATACACAACCCAATGTTGGTTCAATTAGGACAATATATCTCATTAAATGTTCAGTATTGAACATTAATGAGGAGAAAGATAGGGGGAGTTGTTCCGGTTGTCTGGTTGAACTTGAAACTTTAGGACTGTGACCTGCCATGTGAACTCCAGATTTTTTGTTACTTTTAAATGCAATTGACTGTGTCCAAGTATCTAATTCTTCGAAGACCTGCTGTGTCTAACACTGTCTACTTATGGCATGAAGCTCGTGCTTGTCAATACAATACAACTGATCATTGATGAAGGTTTCTTCTTGACAATAATGTGAAGATGCTTTTAGCTTTTTTGGTAGAAGCAACAAACTCTTTTCTTTGTTGAGGCACTAAACGTGAAAAAGAAGAGATGTTGGTTGCTTCTTATTTGATTACTAACTTGTTGGGAACTATGTGACACGGGTACGTGTAACTTAGGTACCTGTGTCGGTAGTGTACGTGGGTATGGCGACACGGGTATGTGGGTACGGCTGGGAACAACTGCATTTTAAACATTTAAAATTTTATTTTCAAACTCAATTTTTTCTCTAATTTTGATTTTTCCCTTTTATATTTCCCTTCCACTAAAATTCTATATTTTTCTCCCATTTTTCTTATGATAAACAATGTTTTGTTTGTGTTTTGTTTGATACTTTCTTATGAGATTATAAGTGTGAACTATTAATGCTTTTTTTTTTTTTTTGCATTTTATCATTTTTGAAAATATAAAATGTGTTCTACCTGCGTACCCACAATTTTCAAAATTGTTGTATCTGAACCCATACAGCCGTACCTGAACCCGTATCATACCCACACCCATGTGACATAGGCTGGGAATAGGCATTCTTGATGATAAGCCCATGGTTTTCTCTGGTGATTCTTATGCATCTCAAATTGTCAACATTAATGACTTTCTCAATGGCAAGGTCCATCAAGAATTGGGCATGAGCATCTCTTCTTTGCTTTGTTATGTTCTCTAGTTCCTCGTTATTGCTGGTGTTTGGCCATGCACGTTATATTGCTTTTCTTTTCAGATTCCAATTAGGATTGGTAGACTGACTTGTTTATTCAAAGGGTTTGTTGATTCTAGTTTCTCTTTCTCTCTTTTCATGCAAAGAAAATTCTCTTGGGGTGTGAGATTTGGCTATATTAGTTCAACCTGCTGTACTTGTGGCACCCATCGTAACACTGAAATGAGGTTGAGGCCCCTGAACTGCAGGAGACTTTATATACTTCACCTGGTCATCCACTTAGTCTTGTTATTCAAATGGCTTAACTTGGTTTTGTGTTTATTATAATTGAAAGGTGCTGCTTGTCAATCAGTGCATTGTGGCCCTTGTGGTTATCCATTTACTAGTTAATGAGATCCAGACGGCTTGTGGTTTGTGTCTGATACGGGATACCTCTTCACCCTTCAGATTTCGTCTTCCTTTCTCTGTTAGTCTTTTGCAAAATATTGTATTGTTATTCATACCTACATGAGTCTAGGTTATGCTGCTATGTTTTGTATGTTTATTGAGATGAATCTAGTTTGCCCTTATCTGCATTGAACATGTATGAGTGGTCTAGGTTCTCGTTGTGTCCCTGATGCTGCATCTCTACCTATGTGACATAGAAGCCTCCTCTCTCTCTCTCTCTCTCCACACACACACACGCATTATATATACATGCGTGCATGTGTGTAGTATAGACATTTTGTCATTGGATGCCTGATCTCTTGTTTCCCGTAATCCTTCAACTTGCTATTTGGGTTTTCATGTGTCCATATAGGCCTAGAATGTGCTGTTAGGAGATGTTAGTTCCTAGCTGCTGATTTGGATACTACAGGGTACCACTTCCTCGATGGGTGCTGCAAGAAATGGATAAAGAGCCAAATCTGTCATATACCGACAAGGCTGGAAGGAGAAACAGGGAATGCCTGTCCTTGGGGTGTGACATGCTTCCTGTCTTAAATGGTCGATCTCCAATGCAAGCATATTCTGATTTCATGAGGAACTTCAGGGACACATTCAAGGAGTATTTGGGACCTGTCGTCACAGTATGTTCAAAGTTATCTTCCTCTAGACTATGCGCTGGCCAGCCTACATTTAGGTAGATTATGTTTTGGTACTAAAGTTATGCCTGTTTTGATGAATTATGATCTCTATCAGGGAATTCAGATTGGCATGGGACCTGGAGGTGAGCTTAGATATCCATATTTTCCTTCTGAACCATTGAGGATGAGTTCAGAAGACTTTGGGAAGTTTCAGTGCTTTGACAAGGTACCGTTCCAAGACCTTTATGAGTTTCTTCTCCTTTTATTCTCTTTTCCTTTGTTGGATCTCCTCGCCTTAATTGTCATTTTGTTACTCAGTTCATGCTTGCTTCGTTAAGGGCCTGTGCTAGGGCAATTGGGAAGGATGACTGGGGAAATGGTGTTCCTTTTGATGTGATGGACATTGAAGAGAATGGTCCACATCAAACTAGTTTTTTCAGGAATGAAGCATATTGTGATTCACCTCAAGAGCGATTTTTCCTTAGCTGGTATTCTGGTATGCTCCTTCTTCATGGTGAAAGATTGTGCATGGCAGCTGAAACTATATTCCATGGAACTGGTGTAAGGCTCTATGGTAAGATTGCTGGGATACATTGGCATTATACAACGGCTTCTCATCCTCTGGAGCTTACTGCTGGTTACTACAACACCTCCACAAGGGATGGCTATCTCCCCATTGCACGTATGTTTGGCAGGCATGGGGTGACTTTGTGTTGTACATGCTTTGATCTTCGTGATGCTGAAGAGAAGAAGACGAATACAAACAGCAGTCCAGAAGGGTTGCTTAAGCAACTCATGTTCGCTGCATTCTCTGCAAATATACCCGTGTCTGGTGAAAACTCACTGCCATATCTTGATGATGCCTCCTGTAGACAGATCTTGAAGACCTCCAAGATGTATCCAGATGGCTACCATGAAAGTCCCTCCTCTTTCAATTTCGTGAGGATGGATAAGAACATGTTTGGCGGTAAAAGCTGGTCCCAGTTTTTGCGGCTGGTGAAGGAGTTATCCCATGAAAGAAATGTAAAAGACCATTTTAATTCCAGACGAACTGAATCTCATCTATCCTTCAAATCATCGGTTGAAAGGTGTGGAAGAGCTTTGGCATACTATTAAAATGCCAACGCTTCTCTGTGGCATTTACAATTCTGTACATCGACATACGCCTGTTGATCATTGCAATTGTGATCTTTTTATGCGCACTTGCGTGCCTTCTAAGAATCCCCTTAACGTGATTACCTGTGTTACTACTGTCGTCCTGTGATGTAAATAAGGATGCCCATGTCGATTATTCAATAACATTTCTCATTTAGAGCTGCTTATGATGGTCAAATTGCTATTTGTCAATGTACTATTCAGCATGAAGCCCTCAGAAAATAAACGTTCTCACTGTGGCCTTTGCATTTCGAATAAATCGTTCTGCGTATCCGACTCATGAAGCATAGCAGAAGTACAATTCGTTGCAGCAGCAATACAAAAACAAGACCTTTCTCTTAAAGGAAAAGAAGAAAATTCCAAGACTCACGATGGCAACGAGGACCTTGTTTGCCTATGTATGTATGTATGTATGGAAATTTGATAAATACCAGACCACTGGGATGAGGGATGAACACCAGATGTGTTAAAATTAATTATTAAAGTATTTATTTTGCAATCTGATCTTATAGATATGATCTTAATATTGATTTGGTCTGAAACATATTGAGTTAGTAACGTTTTTACTTGTAATAATGTTCTTTCATAATTTAAAAATGAACTACTCTTACAACATCAAATTTTGGTAGTAGAAATATTAACTTTTTTTGCAAAAATAATTTAAACTACAACATGATTTATATTAAATTAATGTTTATAAACACATTAGGAGGTTTACATTTTGTTTAAAACACTTTTTAGCACAAATTTAAAAGGTTTGGTAATCATTCATTACATATATCTATATATATATATATTAATTGTCATCTGGATCCTAAGTTGACAGAAGCAAATGTGCCCAGCACAAGGGTTCCTATAAGTTTTATACAAGGTGAAAGCGTGCCTACCTTACCAAACCTCTCAACAACCTGACCAGTTCCTCCCTATATTTGCCCCATACCAAAGACTTATCAGGCTTGAGAACCTTGAACGCATGGAAGGAAGACAGACAGTAAGACTGATCTGTGGACAAGGGTTTAGGTGGTCTTACCACCATTATCAGGAGCCACAAGGCAGCTCACTGAACCAGATCACCTGCCATTTATAAGCACCAGCACATCCTCAAACTTTGCCAAGCTCAACGTGGGATCATCTGCGAGTGTCAATGACAGGATTTGAGAATTTTGTTTTCCTTCAAGAATCCAATCTTTTCAGCAACCCAAACCTATCTAAGATATTAGGCTTTTCAAAATCAATTCCAACAAATCACATAACACAACTAAGATGTGCATAAAGCACCCTTCTGGAAGGTTGGTTCTTCATAGACAGCTTCAGCAGAGAAAACAAACCATACCTTATTCAAACCTATAAAAAATAACCTTAGTAAGACCCATAAACTCTGTAACTTCTCTAATATTATTAGAGGAATGGAAGCTGATATGGTCACATATAGCTACAGGGATCACTATCATGTATTAGGTCCAATCTATTATAAGGTCTAAAGTTCATATCCAACATCAAGATTAGATTAGGGTTTATCTCATCAGATGAGCGAAAATGTGAATGCCATCGCCCCATCACCATCATTAGCGGTAAACCACCAACTCTGCTTTCTCTCTCTCAGAGAGAGAGAGAGAGAGTCAGAGGTCCAGTCTTAGTGACACTTGAGATTACTATTAACTGTCGCCACCTTGTTCTTCGAGCACGTGAAAGTACATTTTGGCAGGTGAGGTTGGGAGCAACATTTTTGAGAAGCTTGGTCTCTAAATACTACAGGGGAAAGGTTCCAAGTTGCATTCATTCAACACGCCATAAAGATATCAAACCAAACTTAGAGATGTCATCTGTAAGCTTGATTTAGCGGCAGACCAGCTGCTGAAGCATCAAAACTCAAACGTATCAAGTCCCTTTGCGCAATTCAAAAGCGATGTACTTTTTGGTTCAAAAACGCAAGAGCCACTTATTTTACATGCGAAAATTTCGGTTGAGAAATCGTTGACATCGTGCTGCTCACTCGAGTGACAGGGACCAAGATTTCTGCATTTGCAACTTCTTGGTAATCACTAATGCCCTTTTTCCTTGTATTCTGCAAAGTGTTCACCAATATACAGAAATTTCCTACATAGCTGAAAATGTAGATTTCTAATCCCGATGGGTCTGTTTGGCAAACAGAACAGTAGGCACCTGTTCTATGAATATGACCTAAAGATTGGACCAGATTCATGAAACAACTTAAAAAATGTTTTATGAATCTGGCATAGAAGTTGGGACAGTTCAGGCAAGAGTTACAAACTGTTCCATTTGCCAAAGAGGCTCTATAAGTCAAATCAAAATACAAGCTGGGATTCATACAATAATGGTGCTTGTATCTAGAAAGGCTCCACAAAGCATGGGACCTCTGAGATAACTATGGGACCTGAGAGGTAAATATGCTTCTTCAAGAGAGAACAGTCTGTCCAAGATAATTTGTTTATGTAGGACATAGTAGATGGAGTTACAGTGCTATCACCTGTGGCTTTTGTGAATGTAAAGCTCCAGATGTGCTTTCCCACGACCAGAATACGCTTCTCAACTTTTTAGGTCTTATCTCAAGTTGCCTTTCATGTCCTTCCGGCTACAGCTTGGCATGCTTTTTCTGGAATTCATTGAGCCAAGTGTTTTAAGCCCCTCGGCCTCCAATCACCACTGCGAACCTCTCTCTCACACACACAATTTCATGGAACAATAAGAACACAAAAGGGCAGTCAATATCGAGTTTCACATATATACAGCACAGATGGTTATCAAAATCTTTTTATCAGCCTTTCCAAGGATGTTGCTTAGAATGCATTTACAACAAAAGCAGCCAGAAGGATTACGCAAACTCAGCAATTAAGGCCCATTTGGTGCATCATCTAGCTCAACTGACAAATAAAAGGAAACCACGTTACAAAGGTTTAACCAGAAAAAAGTATCACCACTTGGTTGTGTATGATTGAAAAGATTGAAAGAACTTACTGCTCAAGATAAAACCTTGCAATAGGTTTTGTGCTTTCTCAGCCTGTTCTGGACTACCAGAGATTTTTATCATGTTCTCCACAAGCTCAACTTTTGCCCCTGATATCTGCATTCGAGTGATTTTGATAGCACGTCATCATTAGCCTCATGATTATCAGCCAAACAAAAATGAAAATAGAGACACTACCTCGCTTATTTGCATAAGCTTGTTTTTCGATCTTGTTAGGGCAGCAGTTGCATGTTCAGATATGGCAACTTCTACAGTTGTTTTAGTCACAATTGCTGCTGGGAACCTAAGAGGCAAAAATAAAAAATGAGAAGGACAATATAAGATCCAAATCATAAATTGATATATGATACAATCATTTGAAAGGACAAAAGTCGACAGTGAGAAGCATCAACTATAAATATACCTTTCAGGTACATTTGGCACCCCATCACGAGCACTACTTTCTTCCACAGACAGTGCTCTACTGCCATCCCCTTCCGTTAGGCTAGTGAGCAGCACATCCTGCTGTGCACAAAGTCAACTTCATAAGATAGAAATAATCTAATCAACCATCTGATTGCCATAAAATATCAGTTCCACTTCCAATCATATATCATTAGAAAAGCCAGAGTGCCAGTTAAATAGGTGACACTGTTGAAAGAAAAAACTGTCAGATGGGTGTGGGTACAATTCAAGCACGGATACAACAATCACATAAAAATCCATGCATTTTGTTAAAAATGAAAAGGGTTTAATGCATTCTGGATCGGGTCTGACGAGACCTGATCCACAACATACCATGATGTGTCCCATGGCATGGTCTCCTTACATGTATGGGACCAATCTGCCGCACCCATGTTACTTAGAAAAAAGGGCTTGGCTTCACAGATTTATGTATAAGAATATGATTGATGCAAACATGAGGAAAATATCTAGAGGTTATTTATGAACCATTAACTCATTTAAGACTTGCCACCAGAAGAAAACTAAGCTGCACTTTGATTGGAAAAAACTTCACGTAATCAAGCTCCTGGAAAAGAATTTGACAACTGCCAGACTGATTTCATATAAATCCAGATTAAAATTGAATGGTAAACTATAATGAGCAAGATAGGTGTTCCAGAGGACCAGAAGTACCTTTTATTGTTGTATCCATTATCAAAAACAAGGATGATGGAAGCACTTTTTTTTTTTTCTACGATTAGTTCATGCTTGAACCATGATTACCAGTATCACCAATATTTTGACAAGATTAAAATGTTAACTCATAATGCCAGTAATATTGACATAGAATAGGTATCGACCTAGTAATACAATCATATTATAATATTTCAAAAATAAAAGCTCTTGTTTGTTGCATCTTCAAGAATATAGTGCTCCTGAACTCTGTTTCCTTTATATTTTTCAAAATATTTCATTTCTTCATTTTACCCTTAAGACAAATACCATGAAAACATCTTCCTAGCCTTTCTTATTATTTCTTGTGATCCTTTTAGCAGTTTCTTTAGGTGCCTTGACCTTCCAAGAAAAGGAACAATTCTTTTGTTCTGCCAAAAAATTGTAACATTAAGAAATATAGTCAGGAATTATATAATAATATAATTTTCAGTACTGCACATAGGATAGGACAAGGTAAAAAATTTGCACTTCAAGCCTCCACCAGGTTCATAAGGAATAAAAATAATGTGTGGAAAAGAAAACTTAGCTATAAAAAAATTGGATCTAATGGCATATCTTATACCTTATTTAACAGGCATATCCCACTTTTCTTTAGGAAAAACAAAAAAATAATATTTTATCAGTCTAAGCAACAAATTAACTTTATTAAATAATAAAATATGTTCTTTACTTGAAAATTGTGTCATATCTAAAGTGTGTGTGTGTGTATGCATGTAAATACCTTTGTGTGCTTTTAAAAATTTAGCAGGGTAGTATGTGATACCCTATTCATGTAAACATAACTGTTCTTGTCCACTCATAAAGACTGTTTCATCCACTTCAGACTACAATAAAGAGGGTAAACGGTAGTATGTGATACCCTACTCATGTAAACAAAACTGTTCACATCCAGTCATAAAGACTGTTTCATCATCTTCAAACTAGAATAAAGAGGGACCGGTAGTATGTGATACCCTACTCATGTAAACATAACCGTTGACATCCAGTCATAAAGACTGTTTCATCTACTTCAAACTACAATAGAGAGGGTAAAACTAATAAAGTAAGACAATGAGGTGCGGTAAAACGTTTAAGTAGATTAATCCTAGTAAAACTAGTGATGCAACTTACAAGTCTAAAAGACAACAGAAAAAATATCGTCATTCTGCCCACTGATGTTAACACAGACCCAAGACAGTATGCTCAGAATGAAGCCAGAGGATGATTGCAATTTCTAGATACAATTAACAAAATTAAACAAATAAAAGTGCTTAGAATATCAAAAAGAACAACAGAAAGTCTGATTCATGCAAAAGCAATACAGGAACCCACTCTTCCTAAAGGCACATCAAGAGAAAAAAAAAAAAGCCTAAAGATACACTTGCAGACAACTACTATCAAGTAGAATTGTCCTGAAAGGCACTAATTTACACATTATAAATGGACCTAAAGAAGAAACTGCTATAGAGGTACAAGTTTCACACTTGCGTTCACCCATAAAGTGCTATCAATTAGCTAGATGGAAAGACGATAAGCCAATGAGCATGGTAGAATTCAAAAGTGGCCAATATGTACCTAAAGAAAACGGAACAATGAGGAAGCTTCAAATCTGACACATGGCTTGGAATACATAAAAGCTAAGGTGGAAAAAAGTAAATGAATGAAAGTAATCGGAAGATTATTAGCAAGAAGAATCAAGCAGAATGTCCAGATGAGGAACCAAATGGGAAACTAAGAAATTATTTCTTACCTTCATAGTGGTTCACGCTTCTCATTAAGTACCATGTTTCTATATAGGATTATCTCTCACTGTACTCAAAATAATTTTATAACTTCAATGCAGGATTTTGTTTTTATTATATTTTTTTTGTCCTGTTAGAGTTCATCCTTTCAACACAGTATGAGTGGCAACTATCTATGCTGCAGTCTTCATAGTCTTGGCATTAAAAATCTCCTTCCATCTTTTTTCCAGAAATCTAATCATTTTTCAGAACAATCCACGGGTAAAACAGCCAATACCCCTATTTTTCATATGTGTACATATAGCCTAAATAACTTATATTTCTGATTTCAACCTACCGAAAATTGAGTATCCTTTATATTTTAGAAAGCGAATGTAAAATAAAAAAAAAAAAAAAAAACAAAATGCAAGTTAAAAATTGATATTTTGCATTTAATTAAATAGAACACAGAGCAATCCAAAGAAACACAAATGAAGAAACAAACCTTGTGAATACACAAGACACCAGACACTTCCAATCTCATTTATTTAAAGCTGCCTTACTAAAAGCATCAAGAATAACATTCAAGTCATTACGAGTAACATCCACCAATAAGTTGTTCACCTTTGTTGGCCTTGGTACTGCACCAGGCTGCAAGCTCTGAACGGATACTAAAGGAGGACCATCTTCTTCACAACCTTTGGGCAATGTATTCCTAATGGAGGGAATGGGCTCAACTGTACCCACATTACCAATACTGCTGTCTACAGGTATAGATAGAGACTCCCTTGACAAGGAGTTCTCAGCAAAGAAATAACCTCGAAGTCTGTCAGTCAACTGAAGAAGAGCTTGTCGGGCTGCCCTTATCTCACCCACAATCTACAAACATATGCCTTTCTCATCAATCCTTCATCCTTTTAAACCATATGAAAATAAGAATATAGCAAATAAGTGAAAAAGGAAAAAGATTGACCTCAACAAGCTCATCAGAACTTGATGTGCATAATGGATGCTGTTCTCTTGGTAAAACATGCATCTCTGCATTACTTGACCTAGAGATCTCTGTAAGGAAGAGATCCCTCTCACCTAAGTAGTCAATTTCAATAGATGGAACAAGCAGCCTTGTCTTCACAATATTTTCCTTGTCGTGAGCAAGATCTACGAGATGGGTTTGTATATGGAGCAAAGCTTCCTGAGCTGGAAAGAGGATGTCATCTTGATCCTATCAGAATTAACATAAAATAGAACTAGATGTTAAAAGGTCAGTAACATTTGGACCTACAATATAATGCTCAATGAGATATCAACAGCCTCCAAACTGGCGAAAGAATCATAAAAGAAGGGAACAACACGACATGAACTCTGTCATAGTAGCAAAGTGGCATTTATTATTCTTCAAAGTTCAAATAAAGGAGCCCATTAATTGGAAACGTGACCAGAAAGAACTTCTACCACATGAAATGCTTATTTAAAAATAAATTTATCAGAAGCCTGCAATAAGACAACAGCCTGGAAAAAAAAAGACAAAAGCAAAGCAACATAAAAGATTTAAAATAGAGATCTGTTAGCATTTTACCCAATGATGCAGAGGGAACAACTTTCTTTTCAAACATTGCACAAGGAGTTGTAAATGTAAAATGTCAATAAATGCAATGGTATCTCATCAAATCAAACAGATTACCAACTATACTTTCTAAAATTTATCAAATACATATTGCTTGTCTTCCCATGAGATCTAGAAGACCCTCTTGAATGTTTTTCAACGGCTTGTTCAAGCCAACTCAAAGTTCCACCATTCTAATGTCAATGGGACAGCATTTTTTTCAATGTGTCAAGAGGGGAAAAGCCTGGTGAAGTAAGATGTGAAGTTTCGGAAAACAAACTTAAAAGAAAAGTCATAGAGATGGTACCTCGTCTGAAGTAATGATAATTGTCTGCTCATGAGATCCTGGTACAGCATCAGCAACCTTCACATTGACACCAACCTCATCACGAAGCAAAGCAAGTATACCACGATCCTCATCAACAATTCTATCAACTCTGTCACATGGGCATAGTATCTGGAACACTATCTCTTCGCTGGAAAATGGTTCCATATTGTCAGCAATATGATTGGCATCTGAATCATATTTCCCATATCCAGATGGCCGCAAGGCATATCCAGAGTTCCTTGTTCCAGAACCATCAAAGTGTCCTCGTGCTGAACCAGAGTTGATATACGGTCCGAGATCATCATCAGGAAAAGCTTGTGGATCAGATGAATGCAATTTACCATGAAATGCACCACGATCACGCAATGGGTTCTCTTTCAATCGTGAAGAAATGTTTTCCAGGGCCTTCTTCACAGCAGTGGCATCGCCCACCACCTAGGAATTAATTTATAAAGGACGGTCGACGAACTTTAGAATCTAATAGCTAAGCAAGCATATAAGGATATAAATTGTTAACATATAAATTTTGATTTGGGCTTCTTTGTTTGTACTGAATTCGACAAAATCTGATGTGAGAGCATTTGGATTAGCTAAACCTAAACTGTTTACATCCCTAATGAACTCGAGTGACCCTCTCCAGTATTTTGGCTGTACACAGTCCGAGACCTTTACCATTCTGAGTCTTCTTCTACAATGTACAGTACCCAAATCTCAAAATGGGAAAAAGTTAACTGAAACGTGGCACACTGATTATCCAAAAATAAGAAATGGTTGACCAGAAAACATCCTATCAAATTTTCTCACAACGTGGTTCGCAGAAAAAAGAGTTTCATAGTTAACATTCTCAAAACAAATCATTTCCAAGCCGCCTATCCACAAAAAGTGGAAAACATAGGGATATTGCACTCATGGAGAAGAAGCAACATCTCATTATACTAAGCACTCGAAAAAAAGGATAACGAGATTGGGGATAAAGAGTAAGCCAGTAAGGCTGACCAAATGAGCTTCACATAAGCTAGATTACCATTTACCAAGGGGAGGAAAAGAAAGACGAAGAAACAACTAGGCAATGGCGTGGAGCTCAGACGCTACCTGCACAAGCTCGTCGGACTGAGAGACGCATCGAGGAAGGTGGTGATCCCTAGGGAGGATGCGAATATGGGAATTTGTCTCCTGACGCATCTGCTCAATGATCTTTCCTCCCTTACCCAGAAGACAGCCGACATGGCTACGGGGGACGACAAGGCGAGTTGCGATGCGGTTGCCGCCAGGAGGCCCACCAGCCGAAGGCGCCGCCAGGTCGTCATCCCAATTGAGGATCCTGTCGTGGATCATGCGCAGGGCCTCCTGGGCAGGTGAATAAGGCGATATGCTGCCGTCGGGCTCGCGGCTGCGCACGTCGGTGATCTCAATGACCCGCTCATCGTCGCCAGGAACAAGTTGCTGCACGTTTATCCACGCCCCCGTCTCCTGGCGCAGCGACTTGATGATGCTTCCGCCCTTGCCAATGACCCCGGCGGTCTTGACCTCAGGGCAGAGGATGCGGAAGCATGTATTGATTGGTTGGTTCGTGTCCACCGTCAACGGCTGGTAAGTCGAGTGCCGGTGCCGGTTGTGGTGCCCTCCGCCTCCCCCGCTGCCATACGGCCGTTTCGGCCGATCATAGTAATGAGAATACGTGCTGCTACTGCTGCTGTTGCTGCTGCTGCTATACGGCCTCTTGGGCCTCACCCTCTCCATCTTCACCACCGATTTAATACTCTCTCGACCGGCCTCCCTCTTCACTCCTGATTCTGCTAATGGTGGTAGCAATGACAGAGATTGATGAACTTCTGCTCCTCCCCACCAAGGGAAGAAGCAGGCAAAATGTAATGCTCAGATGGGTAGTGACTCTGCGCCTCTGTCTGAGACAGAGAGATAACTTCGTTTGGACTGTGGTCCTCCTGAGCAGTAGTATTCTATCTGGGGATGGGTATCAGAATCCTTTTGGCCGCGCTTCTGCCTGTCTGTAATCGACGGTCTCTGAATTTGCTGGATTTTGCCCAAGAGGATTGCGTGCGCTGAACTTTCCCACGGAAGAAATAATGGTGGCAGCATGTGGGACAAAAGGGCGATGAAGAGGATTGGTTCTGGAGCCGAACGCCTCTCCGGCTGGCTTCAGTAGAACCAGGAAAAAGGAAGAGTATGACCGTGAGCGCACGGTAGGGAAAGGACCAGTTATGTCAAAAGACTAAACAGGTAAATTTTGTTCACCTTGAATTTCTTTTATCAATTAATACGATTTTGTCTTATGACCTAATGTCATTTTAATTTGATTAAAAGTGCCTTTGAATCGTCGTGTGCAAAATCTTTTCAACATTTGATACGTTTATGATCATTTTGTTTAGGTTATGGATTCCTTGCATGTAATTCATTTACAATGTTTTCTAATTCATTATTTAATGCATGTAACTGAAATTTGAATGCTAAATTATGGTGTTTGCAAATCTATATTTGTTACCTCTGACGATAGTTACGTGGGCAACATTAATTTAAATGTGATGTATGAGATGTCAGTTTCAGAAAAAAAAAACTTCATCTAAAGTATGTTAGGTAATACTAAAGATTGGGCAAATTAAGACAATGAATATCATTTGTTTATTTTTTTTAGGATAGACTGTTTTAAAATAAGCAGCATAATAGAAAAATTACTTAAAAGTGTCTTTGCATGCTAGAGACAGGTTATCTAAGATAAATTTCTTTCCATGACTTCAGACAAATTTTTCGACTAAAAAGTTTGGCCATGCTAAGTTTCAAATTAATTAGGATATGTAAAACAAGTTTTTGAGGTAAAAAAATTCAATGTGTTCAATTAATGTTGGAATTGGAGACAATAGACCCCAAGAGATGTTTGTCCCTAGAGATGGTTTATCCAAAGATAACTCTTTCTGAAAAAACTTATTCAAGTCGTCTTTGATCATGTGAAATTGTTTGGCTTTTGAAAAACATGAATATCTTGTCATAATTTAGGTAAGTAGTTAATCTTCAGTCAATCTAAAACTATCCTACATTACTAGGGTAGAGCCAGAAAAATTTCATGAAGAGGGTTGAATTAAAGTTTCTAAATTTTAACTAAAGCCGAAATATCATTTTTCAAAATTTTTATATAAAACAAGTGAAAGTTTATAAAATTTACATGTAAGTTTAAAAAAAAAAAAATTGAGGTGGAGCTAGGGCCCATGCGGGCCCCTACCTTGGCTCCGCCTTGTACCTTAAGCATGCCACAATTTTCTCCCGATTTCTTACATAAAATGTGATGCCATAAACAAATAGTCCCATGAAAATTTCGAGATTTGGTGTAAGTGGGACTGCAAAACATCGTGAAAGTTTACTCCACATTCACTTAATCCCAGCTACCAATCATGGCCGTATGTGAACTTGGGGAATATGTTATTGATTTAGCTGTCTATAGTCATTTCATGTTTTATGTTCATTGTTAGTTTCCATTTAGCAACAAATAATTCCTCAACAAACTGAGATATTAGGACTGAGCTTGTCAATTGATTCATGACCTCTAGGTTGTAGCCAACGTATATTCGAACTCTTTTCACTTGCCAAAGTGCATCTTACATCTATCGATTATGCTATGGTCGGAGTCCCACTCACAATGAACTAGTTGAATTGAGAGAAGCAGTAGGTATTATTGCAAGTTCATCCAATGAATCAACTAAAATTAAGAACTGTTGATAGAGCTTCTTTAAGAGGAGATGATAACTTCTTTGCATAAAGAGGTTTCAAGAGCAACCCACTCAACGAATGAAAATGAGTACCCATACCATAACAAGGATTAAAGACTAAAAAATGAATATTTTCCAACAATAACACATACACACACTGTGTGTGTATGTGTGTGTGTGTGAAAGATTCTTAATGTGTTCCTGGAGGGTTGGCTCAATGAGGCCAGTTTCTATTTTGAATCCTCAAAACATCAACTTACTTGTGTCATAAATAAAGGGTCACTGATATGCAAGTTGTATCATAGCAGTGTGGTACCTCAATGCACTGAAAGCTGTATCATAAGAAAACAAGTAGTTTTTAAGTGCTATGATGAAATACTTCACTCCATAACTGATCCTTAATGTTGCCTAGTGTTTTCATTATTGTTTTATTTAATTAACTTCATAGATGGAATCCCAAATGTTGGAGAATATACAAATGAAGATAATCATGAGACTAGCTTCAATATGCAAATTGGACTTTATAAGTAAAGATAACAAAGACCTTGATCTTAAAAACTCTTCAAAAATATTCTCTACACTTGTCTACAATTTTAGGCAGTTCACATATGTTTGGATGATTGGATTTGTAAAAACAAGCAACCAACTAATCGAATTGGTTAATTTGCCACCGATTGGATTTGAATTGTGGACGATTCAAGCTGATTCTGATAATATCAATAGTGGCTTGGATGAGGTAAACCAGTTTTCTTGCCTTTCTCTCACTATTGAACAGAAATTTTTTAAGTCAATGGCTTTCTAGATTAAACCTGTAGTACAGACAGCTGCTTACCATAAGGTTGTTTCCTCATTAATGTAAAGCTTTAAGATAAAAAGAACTTTGATTCTGAATATATATATAAAGTTTGATCATGCAAGACCCAAAATGAGGTTGGCAGTATTACAGTAGGTAGGAACATTTTGTAAGTGTTTCATGAATTTGTTTTAAAATTGCAGCAGCTTTATGAAATGCTAGAACTTTGAGCCTACTTTAACTTTGAGGGTAGATTAGTGGAACACATAAGGCTTTTCCCTTTTAGGCAAATGGAAAAGACTCACAATCTACCAGAGAGCCGAAGCTCTCATCCAACCCCTTATCCCTAACAATATAAGGTCTAGTTTTGTTGTTATGAGGTGCTACAATCACTTGCACATGAGGTTGATGCTCTTAGCATTCAAAATGGAGACTGGCTACCTATCACTAAGGTTGGCCGTCAGGTCGGGTACCCAATGGACAGGGGTGGAGGGAGGGTGGCTCGCCTGGGCCATGGCCCGGGTGAGCGCGAGAAAAAAATTATATTGAAAAAATCAAATTTTTTTAGTTTGGCCTGACCCGTCGCTCCTCTTAGCCCGACTCGCAGATCGTCTTGGCTCGACCCGCTTTCACACATAACACGCTCGCTCCCTCCCGTCTTTCACCCCTTTCTCTCCCGCTCACTCCCTCTCTGCCCTACCCTATCTTGTTGTCCCTCTCTCTCCTACTTGCTCGGATGGTCTGCTCATCTCCAGCCCACAACCATAGCAGATAGCAAGACCCTCTCTCTCACGTTGGCTCCCTCCTTCCCTGCCCTGGCCCACAATCACAACCATGCTGTAGCGGCATGACCCTCTCTCTTGCTGCCCGCTGGCTCATTCTCTCCCTGCCCTGGCCCACAACCATAGCACAGGGGGCCATGGATGGTGAACTATCTGAAATTGCAAGCATTCTGTACAGGCGGAGGTAATTAAATGGCTTTACCTTTGTTGTTACTCATTTGAATGTTAAGTTTTAATTTTTTTGTCAGTTAATTCGATTTTTTGTTGGCTTTGGTTATTGTTCTCTTTTCTTAAAATTTTCTTTATTCATATTCAACTACAATGATGGTATATGTGTTTCTTTTCTTTTTATCTATTCATGTTTATGTAAATTAATGGGCAATAGCCAAACCACCTTCCCGAGAAAGGGATGATAGTTTGGAAAACCTTAATGCCTCATTGAAAGGTGTGAAAAATATTTTGAGATCCAATTCAATGGAGTAGTGATTGTAAATTCTGAGATTTTTGGTTTTCTATTTATTTCTGATTTTAAATCTATAGGCAATAAGGTATCTAGACATAGTTAAATTTGTCAGAGGTTGAAACATCATCTGAAGAGGTTGATTTTTAATATACGAATTAGAGGAAATTGGGATGCTTGACCAACTTGATAGATGAGAGACAGACAGAAAGCATGTAGATCTGCGGATGTTAACAAACCTTGTTGGTTCCACTTTGTCAAGTTCTCCCTAATTTGTCCAAAGGGTGATCTTGCTAAGGAAAAAATCCTCAAGCAATTTGGTGGAATAGTACTACTCCAATTACGTTCTTAATTTTTGTTGATACTTGTTCTATGATTTTTGTAATTAGCTAAAAAGGGTGTACTAGTCTCTCTCTCTCTCTCTCTCTCTCTCTCTCTCTCTCTCTCTCTCTCTCTCTTGTCCCACTGTTTTTAGATTACAGGGGCACAAGTTTGATCATGGTACATATTGATCATGCTGCTTTTCTACTAGAAAAATCCATAGCTTTGTCATGGCACTTGCATGAAGCGAGCTAGTTCTTCCTTTGTGAAATTAGAGGATAATTTATTAATTGATAAAATCGCATGTCATAAGCATGTTAACTTAATGCAGCTCATACCAATTTTGTTGAGTTTGTTCCAACTTTTGAGATTAGTAGTTTTCGAACTGCAGACTCGTTGAAGAGAACGGGCCAGCTCATGATAAGAAATTTATCAAATCTGTTGAGGTCACAAATTCAAATGAGAAGCTGATCATTATGGATGACTTGAAGGGGCGGGTCAAGGAAGCAGAGAACTCCGTAGCTCAAAAGATGTTAAACCATTTGTGTAAATCAGGAAGGTTAACAATTCATTCATAATTGTTTGCATATAGGTATCAAAAGGCATCAACTTATCGTGCATTTTATTGTTTCTGCAATTAAAGTGATGCGAGTATCATTTTATGGTTAAGTATCATTTGATTATTGTTGCCATGTTCAGCCACTTTCATGTAATCATATTGGTTACAGACACAAAATAGTTTATTGTATTTTGATATTATTACTCTCACACTTTAATCAATTATTTCCTGACAAATTTAACAGGAAAAACTTGTCTCAGGAAGACTTTTAATGCTTCAGTTATTTTGGCTTAAAAAGTTAGACAAGGGAGTCATTGTGTATGTCGTATGCCTCCTTATCGGCATTTGATGTTTCATTAGTTTCTGATTGGCACCCCATCTCATTTTGCTTTACATTATTATTTTAAACCATGTTCTATTATGACATCTAGTTTAAAAGAAGTGTATGCCAAACTTATATTTTTGTTACAATGCTGAATAGGTGCATAAGTAGCCTGTTTCAATCAAAACATTATTAAAAAATCATTATCTGTTATGGTTTAAGAGTTAACTAGTTAAGTGAGTAATGTTACTGCTGGAATAACGTCTCAATATAATCTTAGCATTCAAGATATACGGGGTCAATGATATGATGGTGTTAGTAATATGTGAGGTGAATGAAATGAATTACAAGCATTAATTTTGAATGAATGTCCTTATGCATATTATGTTTATTGTTTTGCTCATAGATTACAACTTGCACTTGTTGCTGTTTCAAAAGAAGTTGGTCATGTTCATAAATTTTTTGAACAGTTAACTTATGTAATTTATGTCGTTAGTACAAGCAGTAAATGTAATGATGAATTGCATGAAGTTCAAGCAAATGAATTTGCATTTAGAATTGCTATAGATGAACTTGAAATAGGAAGAAGACTTAATCAACTTGGATAACTACAGCGGCCTGGTGATACTAGATGGGGATCTTATTTTTTGTCTGTGGCGCAGTTTAATAAAAATGTTCAATGCAACATGTGTAGTATTGAAAAATTTAAGAGACAATAGATCAACATCTCAAATACGTGGTGAAGGTCTTTCAGCTTACGACATAATCATATTTTTTTACTTTGTATTTATTTTGCACTTGGTACAACAAATTTTGGGACAAAGTGATACTTTTTGTCAGTCATTGCAAAGGCAAAGACAAGACATTTTAAATGTAATGGCTATGATTTATAATTCAAAAGAGTTCCCACAAGAACTTAAGGAGAATGGCTGCAATTCATAGATATTGTGGGAGCATTTTGTATGACACATGATTTCTCTATTCCACATATAGATACTTAATATTTTGTCAGATGAACACGTTCTTGTCGTGAATGTAATTTTATTACAATGAGACATCATTATCATGTCGATATTTTTATTGCTACCATTGATTCTCGGATGGTAGAGTTGAATAGTAGATTTAATGAAAATTCTATGGAAATACTATGTTTGATGTCGACATTCGACCCTAAAGATTAATATGAGTCGTTTAATGCACAAGTTGCATACACTCTTGGAGAGAAAGTTTATCCTGAAGATTTTCTAGACTCAGATCTTACGAGTTTCAATTATTAGTTGAGACATTATAAGAATGATATTTGTCATCATCCAAGTTTTTAAAATTTGGGTACATTATCAAATGTATGTCAAACAATGGTACATAGTAGAAAAAGTGAAAGATATGTTTATGTATACAGGTTGCTTAGTCTCATCCTAACGCTTCATGTCTCCACTGCTACCACAGAAATGATATTCTCTGCTATGAAGCTTATTGAAACAAGGTTGTGTAACAAAATTGAGGATGAATTCTTTGCAGATTGTTTACTTTTGTATATTGAGAAAGAAATTGCTCAAATGTTTGATTCCAAGATATTATTGATGCCTTTTACAAGATGAAACAATTGCAATAGGTAAAATATTTTGTTGCATCATTTTTATGATAATGTTTATTTGAGTCATTATTTAGTTTCAATAATAAATGATGTAGTTTTTGTTTATATTTTATTGTGCATGTGAATGATGTGTAACTATTTTCAATTAAAACAAAAGCAAAAACTCATTGTGTTACATAGAAAGAATACAAAACTGCTTGTTTTAGGTAAGTAACATGTTTTGGTTTTGGAGTTTATAGATGTATTTGTTCGTTATATTTTGATTGTGATATTTGTATGTCAATCTTATGTTCATTGTTCATACTTACCTCACTGTAATAGAAATAAAACACTTTATCTGCTGAGGACAGATCGTGTTTTATGCTAATGATACAAGCAACTATTAAATGTGTCGTAGGACAGGTCGCACTTTATGTTTATGACGTGTGCAATTATATATGATATATGTTCACTTCTACTATACTGTGGTTTGCAAATATTATCTAAAGTGTGTGAGAGTGTGTGTGTGTGTGTATATATATATATATATATATATATATATATATATATATATATATAAAATATATATTATATTACATTATAATATATTATAGTTCGTTGGACTGTTTGGCCCGCCCCTGAAAAAAATCCTGGCTTTGCCCTTGCCAATGGATACCCGGTATTCTGCCTGACTCGGGCCCAAAAACAGGCACCGGGCCCACCTGGGTGGGCTTGACTAAGTCCAGTGTGGTCTGATAAGATTTTATTAATACATATTTTCATTAATTTTTATATATAATTGTAATATCTTATTACGATTAATTATATTTATATATTATTTTATATTAAAATAATTATTTTTAAATTTAATCTGGCCTGAGCCGAGTTTGAGCTCCAGTTTTAAGTGTCAAACCGGGCCCAACTCCCAAGCCTGGGTCTTAGGTGTCGAGCTGGGCTGGGCCACGATATCTACCACTATTCTCCTCCTCAAGCCATGCCCCTCGTGAACCTTCTCTTTGGTTCATGTTAGGTATGTATTTTGCGCTTAGTTAAAGAAACAAAACTTTAAACAAGACTAAATATAAAACGATAGTTTATAACAAAAGCACTTATTAAACTTGAAGGGTAATAAATACCTGTGCAAGTTTCCATGGATTATTAACTTTACCACCCAAATTACATTAAAAATAAATCCATAAAGACCAAATTTAACTGTGTATTTGAGTAACTTTTCTCATAAATTTTATTGAAGTAGCTCTTACTTTTATTTTCGCCTTCCTGTTACGCGTATTATTCTTTAAATGCCTTGCGAGTCAAGGAAGGAAGGAAGATATTTTTCGTTGTTTAAAAAGGCGCATAAAAGAAAGGTGCAATACAGCAAAAAAGAAAAAGAAAAGTATAATGATCGCAGAATTAAATAATTCAAAACACCAAAAAGCAATGTGGGTGTTGAAAGTTTGATTAATCTGCACCGTGCAACATCAAAACAAACAATTATTTTCTGGCCTTTCTGCTGTTTGTATATTTTCTAAAAATATTTTATACTTTTGAATCATTTTGAAAGTCAATAATTCAAAAGTTGACTTCATTGAAATTTCCTTGCAGTATACGGACTATATACGAAGCTGTTATTGAATATCATGTCGGTATTTTCAAGAGGTTGAAATTTTGTCCCTTTGGAATTAAAAACTAATGAAAAAAAAATCTTTAAAAAAATAAAAAAGAAGAAACTGTTTCATTTCTTCACTTGAATATAGATGTAAAATATTTCAAACGAACATTAATAAAAAAAGATAAATTATTATAAAAAACAATATTTAAAAAAAAAAAACTTGCCAGGTCATGAAGGCCAGTATGGGCATTGATTCACGCCGTCATCTGATTGGAGGTGCCAACGTCGAGGGACCGACGCGGAAAAACATAGACACCGACTCCCAACCAAGAAAACACAAAGCATTTTTTATTTAGTCATAGCACTTTTATTGTAATCTCTAACACAAACCTCACGCGTTTGTTTTTTTCTTATAAGGTTCACATTTTACCAAAAGGCCTTTTGGTAGTTTTATTATAGAATTTTTTTTTTATCCTCCACTTTGCCCTTGTGAAAACAAGGCATTTAACTACTTTGAGTATTTTGGTCATCTCCTATTCATAACATATGGTTTCCTATTACTAGCCATAAGATATAACATGCTTTGATTTTTGGTGATTTTAAATTCTTAGTGACATTTCCAAATAAAAGCCTCTAGCAACCTTGACCTGTTCATCCTAAATTTTTGTTAAAATTAAGTTATTTGGAATTGTTATTATCTAATAAAAATGTTTAAAAAGTTGAGATAAAACTATGTAACATAGTGTTTCATAAATCTACTTTAAATTTTACGATAAAAAAACTGTAACAATATGAGATAGATGTGAAACGGCCCTTTAATGGTCCAAGTGAGCAAAATAAGTTAGCCAACAGTTGAAAAGAAAACACTCATTTGTAAGGATAGAGCAAAAAATCTAACTAAGAAATACTAATAATAAATTTTAATTTTTTAAGAAGCATCAACATGTAAATCAAGAAAATTGTTTTGAGGTGTCAACATAAAAATAAGTAATTTTATGAGTTAGTGTGATGCCTCCACCAGCTTTATGCAATTATATGTTTTTGCATCAAACAAAATTGGCAAGCTTAAAAAAGTTATTATGACAACAATCATTCGTTTTGAGTTTGGTCGTCGGCAATAGTCAACAGCACCATGTATAAGAAAATCACAAAGGTGAGGCTTTCATTTGGAATTACTATTTAAGCATGAGCACGAGAATCGAAAAAAAGTAGCGGAAATGAGGCTTCGCCGAAACTTCTTTGGAGCAAAAGGTCAGACGCCATTCGTCTGTACTCCACTCGACATAAAAATCACCAACATGAGGGGGAGGGATGTGTCTCGGTTTTTTTAAAGACTCGGTTTTGACTTTCAACTCAATAACCGATTCGATACATAAACACATGTATATTGAGGCCCCTTTTCTATTTAATATACTCTCATAAATACATGACAATTTACAAAAATAAACTATATAATCAAGCAATAATATGTTATTGCTTCATAAATCTGTCTCAAAAATTGAAGCAGTTTCATGACATAGTACGTGGTTTACGACAAGTAACCAATAATTAACGCATTTATGTGTTTAGAGTAAGTCCACAAGACCATCTAGTTTGTATGTTTAACTCGGATTGAAGGCTACAAATACGATCACATATGCATCAATATTATATATAAATTGTGAAATAAAAATACAACACTTGTATATTCAATCGTGAGTAGTGGTATTATTTGGAAAAATGAGAAACAACTACTACTATAAGTTTACAGAGGTATTTTAATGTGGCTGTTGAATTTTCATAATTCACAGTGGGTTTGGTCAGAAAGGCATGTATATTATTCAAAACATATTTCATGAGACTGTCATGTTCTTATTTGAAGAAACATTTTGTAATTACACATGTTAGTTTTCAATCAATAATCAAATGCTACAAAATATTTACAATATGTATGTTCCACAAAATACAAACAAGGATTTTTTTGAAGCATGCATTTAAACAACATGTATTATAATAACACTGTTGTATTTATCAAACGCTTTATATTACATTTAATACCATACCATGGAAATTCACAAAAATACATTCAACATTTCAAGAAGTACACTTCAATCAATTTTAGTACTTAAATAAAACATTACAAGACAAGGTTATTAATTCTCTGCATGTTTTGTAAAATTTTTGCATGTAAGATCATAACATTTTTTAATCGACCAGGGTAGCGCTGAAAAGATGCGAGTTTCGGTGCATGTAACTCATATATGTCAAAAAGGAAAAAAAAAATATTTTTGAAAATATTGAAAAAAATGTTATTTTGAGTTTTTTTTTTTTAATTTTCTTTTTTGTCATTACAAAAGCTTTTTTTTATTAATCAAGGATATTTTCATCATTAACCATATTAACACACCAAAATTTTGTGCACTAATAGTAGGTGCATAACCAGCTGAGCTAGTAATGGACCTACTACGATTTAATAAGAACGAGTGGTCTTGGCTCGACCCTTGGTTGTATGGTTTATATTCGTTGACTTCTCGAGGTCGAGTCCCGGTCAATCCTGATCCGGTTCTCTCACCATGAACATGACCCGAGTCGGATAAGGAATCGGCTCATTGACTCGGTTGGTCTCAAATCTACACCGGCTTGAAACTCAAAAGGGCCTTTTCCCAAATACTCCTCACGTTCCTTCACTTGCTCTATAGCTATCAAAAAGTTTGCACATCTTTACTTAATTATAGAAACTCATTACTAAATGAAAACTTTTACCAAACCTCTTGTCTTATAGACGATCTACTTCTCATGTCTCGAGATATTGTTTTGGTACAATTATATGAACTAATTACAAAAACATGAAAGTATGATAAACAAATATAAGAGAGAAAGTTATAGCAATTATTTTTATGATATCAATAATTTAAGAGCTTTTAGGAATAAGATTTTAGGAATGTATCTGCCATTTGCTTAGAAGGGAAGGATGAGATTTGAAAGAAAAAAAAAAGGGGGAAAAGGCGAAGGATGGAGCGTCCCGGAGGGCGTGAGAAGGTTAGAATCGAAAATGAGGGAAAAGCAAAGGTGTCACATTTAGAAAAAAAATAAATATAAATATAAACAAAATAAAAATGAGAATTACATACGAAAGGGATTGACGGGAAGAGGGCTGGTCTTCATATAAAGGAATATTTTATATATTATTAATAAAAATAGAAATAAGAAATCCAGCTTTGCAACTACTGGCTTCTTCACCTTCTTCCTTCTTTTCCCTTCCCTTCAAATCTCTCTCTCTCTCCCTCTCTTGATCGTGATTCTGCCGGATCGCCCATCGGCTGCCGGCAGAGAGGCGCGAATTCGACGCGGTCTTCGATGTGAGTCTCCCTTGCCCAAGGCTGTGCAAAATGGAAATTCATTTTCTCTTAATTTTTTGTTTTTGACGTTCGTCGCATTCATTCAGTGAGATTTTTAGATGTCTGTTGAGGAAATTGGTGGGAAACGAATGCAATTTCTATTGCCTGGGACTGCCGCGCGCTTTCTCTCCCTCTCTCTTCGTTTTTGGCGGGGTTTTGGATTTGCCCTGTTCTGGATTATGTGCTTAGTGGATTCGAGGATTGTTCATCAAAGGCTCGTGTTTTTGTTTTTTTTCTTCTTCGTTTTTTTGAAGGGAGGGGGATCTGTTGAGGATTAGGGTTTTGACGATAAAAGGGACGAGTAAATGTCTAAATATCGGCGACGTGTATGTATTTGTCTTCACCATTGACGAATTCAGGGTTTGATGTATCTAAGAGAAAGGTAGAAGTTTGAATTAGAGGGCTCGAGCTTTGTGTATGTTGGTTTCAGATCCACATATTTGCAAGGTTCATTTCGTTTGCTTCCCGCCCTTTCTCTAATGGACGATTCTAGAGAAGGGTTTGGTCAAGATTGAGCGTGAAATTAGATATCTTGTTCGCAAATGTATTTCTTTTTTGTCATTTTCTGTTTCATGAAAGTTTTATCTTCAGCTATTTTTAGTTGTTTTGTTATCGTTTGGTTTCTTAGACTGGTTCGTTATGAACAACTGGTTGCAACCATATAGATTTTATTGCATACTTTGTGTTCTTCCTATTTGATTTCGTGGGGGCGTCCGGCTCCCTTTACTAATTCGAATTCTTCTGATTAATCGTCGTCCACTTTTCCTCTTCAATCCAAGATTAATTCGTCTTTTTTTTTTTTTTGGGGTATCTGTCAGTCTATTACTTGTCCGTTCCTTTTTGGGGTCATTGTAACATGAAATTTAAGATTTCTATTTGTTGGTTCTTTTCTAGACAAGCGACCTGTATTCTAGTTTGTTATTCTCTTAATTTTGTCTTTGCGTTGTGCTTTACGGCAATTGGCCTCTGCATATGTGCATAGCGGCTGTGGCCATACATGATTGTCCTTCTTTTCTGCTTTTATCTGGATATGTTTCATAGTTCATGCACTCTTTTCTCCTTTATGTAATTTTTTTTCCTTTGTTTATGCCTAAATAATCAGCTCGCTTTGCAGATTAAAAAAGAAGGGCAATGGAGGTGACACAGATCCTTTTGAATGCCCAGTCTGTAGATGGCAATGTGCGAAAGCATGCAGAGGAAAGTCTCAAGCATTTTCAAGAACAGAACTTTCCGAGTTTCTTGATATCTCTCTCTGGAGAATTGTCCAATGATGAGAAACCTGTGGACAGCCGTAAGCTTGCTGGTTTGGTTCTGAAGAATACGTTGGATGCCAAGGATCTCCAACGCAAAGCTGAGTTGGTTCAGAGATGGCTGTCCCTAGATGCATCAGTGAAAGCCCAAATAAAGACTTGCTTGCTTAGGACCCTTAGCTCGCCTGCACTTGATGCACGAACTACTGCTTCGCAGGTTATTGCCAAGGTTGCTGGCATTGAATTGAGGAATAACCAGTGGCATGAGCTTGTAGGGACGCTTACTTCAAATATTGCAGGCGGACAGGGTCAGGTTCCAGCTCATGTCAAGCAGGCAACTTTGGAAACTCTTGGGTACTTGTGCGAAGAAATTTCTCCTGAAATACTTGTGCAAGATCAAGTCAATTCGATACTTACAGCTGTTGTTCAGGGAATGAATTCTACTGAGGGTAATGACATTCGGCTTGCTGCCACTCGTGCACTCTATAATGCTTTGAGCTTTGCTAGGACAAATTTCGAGAATGATATGGAAAGGGACTACATTATGAGGGTTGTCTGTGAGGCAACCCTATCTCCTGAAGTGAGGATCCGTCTGGCTGCATTTGAATGCTTAGTATCCATTTCCTCTATGTACTATGACAAGCTTGCTTCTTACATACAAGACGTGTTCAACATCACTGCAAAGGCTGTGAAGGAAGACGAGGAACCCGTAGCTCTTCAAGCTATCGAATTTTGGAGTTCTATATGTGATGAAGAAATTGATATATTGGAGGAATATGGAGGTGATTTTAGTGGAGACTCTGATATTCCTTGCTTTTATTTTATCAAGCAGGCACTTCCTGCACTGGTTCCTATGTTGTTGGAGACACTCTTGAAGCAGGAAGAAGACCAGGATCAGGATGAAGGGGCTTGGAATCTCTCAATGGCTGGAGGGACATGCTTGGGATTGGTGGCGCGGACAGTTGGAGATGATATTGTCCCACTTGTGATGCCATTTGTTGAAGAGAACATCTCAAAACCTGACTGGAGACGCAGGGAAGCAGCCACTTATGCATTTGGTTCAATTTTGGAGGGTCCATCTCCAGACAAGCTCACACCGCTTGTTAACCTTGCCCTGGAGTTCATGCTGCATGCCATGAAGGATGAGAATAATCATGTGAAAGACACCACTGCTTGGACCCTTGGCAGAATTTTTGAATTCCTTCATGGGCCAACTGTAGAGACTCCAGTGATCACACAAGCTAATTTCCCACTCATCCTTTCTGTTCTAGTTGAGGGTATGAAAGATGTCCCTAATGTTGCTGAAAAGGTCTGTGGTGCCCTGTACTTTCTTGCTCAAGGTTTCGAAGATGTGGGGACGTCTTCTCTGTTGACACCTTTTTTCCAGAATGTTGTTGAGGCTCTTCTCAGCACTGCTCACAGGCAAGATGCCGGGGAGTCTCGCTTAAGGACTTCAGCTTATGAAACACTCAATGAGGTTGTTAGGTGTTCCACTGAAGAGACTGCTGCTACTGTGATGCAGCTTATTCCTGTCTTCTTGATGGAGCTTAACCAGACCCTCGAGATGCAGAAACTGTCATCTGAGGAGAGAGAAAAGCAGAATGAATTGCAGGGCCTTCTTTGTGGGTGCTTGCAAGTCATCATCCAGAAGCTTGGTGCTTCAGAAACTACTAAGTATGGTCTTCTGCAGTATGCAGACCAGATGATGGCTCTCTTCCTTAGAGTGTTCGCATGTAGAAATGCTACAGTTCATGAAGAAGCAATGCTTGCTATTGGTGCTCTGGCGTATGCAACTGGAGCTGACTTTGACAAGTACATGCCAGAGTTTTATCCATATCTGGAAATGGGACTTCAGAATTTTGAAGAATACCAAGTATGTGCAATCACTGTTGGTGTGGTCGGTGATATATGTAGGGCTTTGGATGAAAAGGTATTCCGTTACTGTGATGGAATTATGACCCAACTTCTAAAGGATTTGTCAAGCAATCAGCTGCATCGTTCAGTGAAGCCTCCAATCTTCTCATGTTTTGGTGATATAGCGTTGGCTATAGGTGAAAATTTTGATAAGTATTTAATATATGCAATGCCCATGCTCCAGAGTGCAGCAGAACTGTCACTGCAACGTGGCAATACTGATGATGAAATGATTGAGTACAACAATCAATTGCGAAATGGAATCTTGGAAGCATACTCAGGGATATTTCAAGGTTTTAAAAACTCGCCCAAAACACAACTGTTGATGCCCTATGCTCCTCACATCCTTCAATTTTTGGATAATATATATCAAGAAAAAGACATGTGAGTATTGTCCAAGTTTCCCTACTATTGTTCATTTCTGTTCAATTTTATTCTTGCGTGGACTAATTTCTGTGGGCTCCCTGAAATTTGTTGCCCCTGGGCTTGCAGGGATGACATGGTCACAAAGGCTGCAGTCGGTGTTCTTGGAGACTTGGCAGATACATTAAATGCAAATGCTGCTCCGTTGCTCCGGCAGTCAATGTTTTGCAAGGATTTTGTGGATGAATGCTTATCATCGGATGATCATTTGATTAAAGAGACTGCTGAATGGGTGCATATGACCGTGAGCCGAGTTGTTTCAGGTTGATGGTAAATTGATATGCTCATAATGCTAACGAGTCCATGCATTTGGGTGCGTCGTGTCTGGTTGGGGATTGCATACATGCATGTGTCAGTTGCCTTACTTTCATCAAGGTCGGCAGCAGTGTCGGAGGTCCTTAAAGTGAAGGGCTTCTAGGTCAGCATCATCGGCGTTGGTGTTGCGGTCGGAGTTGGAGTCGGGGTCTGTTGGAGACAGTCAAGGTTATCATTGATAACCTGCCTCTACTAATTCTATCGTTGCAACATGAGCTTGCAGAACGGGTTAAAGAATGGACCATGGGCTGGCCTTCTGGAAATTGACAGAAGTTGGTTGCTCTGTACTTCATTGAGCACAGATGCAGCTTCTTTTTTCGCATCCAGCCTTCATAAAGGAAGAAAGAAAAAACTGGGTTGATGTAGCATCAGATATGCTCTCCAACTTTTGACATGCCTCAAGAAGTGCAGTGCTCCTTGATGCGATGAAAGAGGGCAATTCAGGCGCTCCTGGTCATTAACTGGGTGAATAGGAACCCGTGTTCTGCATGGTTTTCTGCATGTTTTAAAGTTTTGTATCAGTATTAGTAATTGCATTATTTCATACAGTCTGTCCATGTTAGTCCTGTATTTGCTTCTACACGATTCTATTCTGTCAAGTCATACTTTTGTACTAAACTTTCTGGAACCTGCTTCCAGATTGTCTCAAGTCATCATATATTTGCATCCAGTCCTGTTTTTCTCGTTCAGGATACCTGTCCCTGTATGCTGTGCAGTAATGGTCCTTTAGTCTGTTAGGGTTGATGTTGTCGCATATGTGTGTGTGTGTATGTATGTGAGAGAGAGAAAAAGAGAGAGAGAGAGAGAGAGCATGCTTGCGCATGTGTCTGCCTTTTTTCTTCTACACGTGGTTTGCATGCATTGCATTGCATCTGTTTTGCGTTGCTTGGTTCGTCTCGGTGGCCTGTCTCTTTCTACTTCTGGTAATCGGAGTATGTGAAGAGTTATGGCTATTGAAAAATGAGAGAAAATTGGATTCCTGGCTGGTGCCATATGCAAATGGGGCTATGTATTGATTGTAATTCTTCCAGTTTTATCAGATTTCCATCTCTTATATTGAATGTATTTAATCTTCCTCCTCCTATATTTTGCCTCTTCATTTGCTTTCCTTCCTTGAAATTTTCTTCGTCATTTCTTTGCAGTTCTCTTATTTCTTGTTTCTCTTTTTGGTATGTTAGGCCTGTAAGGCCATTCATTCCTTTGGCTGGCTCGATGCCATTTTTGCCTTGTTATTTGGATTTATGTTAGGAATGGTATGCCTCAGCTTTTCGATTGGGGGTTATTTCATATTTTTATAAAACTGCACATCCGTTAATCTAGTCTGAGTGGATCATGACTGTTAGGTGTCAGTGACGATTTGACTTTGATGGGCATGACTCGTTTCGCAAGCTAAAGCCGCTGGCCAACCTTTCGCAAGAGGTTTTGAATTTTGATGCTGCTTTAAGATCAGGTTTTCCCTTCCATTTTCAAAAGAAAAATTATCATAATGCAGCTTGTTCAGAAACATAAACTTAGCAGTCTGGTGTCAGTTGATATAATAAAATCTTGTGTGTGGGTAAGCCGCATGATATCAGAGTGCTTATATGACCTTTCTAGGCTTGGTATAATAGATCTTGAATGAAAGGAGGGAGAAGAAATGAGGATCTGAAAATGATCAAGTGCGTAATTAGTGTCTTCGACCCTGCGGCACTTACTTTTTCGGGCTAATTTGAAGCATGATGTGAGTGGAGACAGTTTCATTCAAAGCATTGCTGTTGATCCATTGTCTACATCCCTACCTCCGTTCCTACTCCAACTTCCAAGCAGAACTTTAAGATCCATTGTCTACATTATCTTAGAGTTTGAACTTGCCCAGAGTAAACATTTTCTTATCTACAAGCCCGTAACTGTAGTGGTTTGAGTGCATTTTCTTTTATTGACAAAATCAAGCAAAAAGTGGCCTTTAGAAAACAAGCAAATAAGTGAAAAACCATAGTTGGATGTCGCAAACATCAAGTCATGGCTCAATTGTCGGAGGATTACAAACAGATGGGTGGATTGAATCTAGTGCAACAAGGTGCATTAGAAATTTAGAAGCTGGTCACGCTTGATCTAAAACCAAAGTTGGATGTTATTAAGAAATGCAAACCAGATCCAGTCCCCAACTGATAAAAATAATGTCTTTTACGTAGCTTTGGACTATGATAATAATAGTAGTTGTATAGGTCCTGGAAGCAACTCGTAGATGGTTTACATTGTTCAAGCGAGATGACAATATGCGAATGCGTACATTTAATAATAAAAACTGGGTTTTGAGCCAGGTTTTCAAAAACTTGGTTTTCACAAAACCAAGTTTTTGATGGTGTCATCCAAACGCGCCCTTAGTCTCTCTAAAAGCCAAGAGAAAATCACTTATTATCTGCACAGCAATTTTCTCTTTTTTCTGATAACCGAGTCATCATGTGGTCAATAATTGCCGATCCAAAAACTACAAGATGAGGCTTTCAATAACCTATTTGGATTCACACTGAAACCATGTCAGGAACCTGGTTTTAGCATCAAATCAAGTTTTTGAAGACTAGCTTTTGATGTTAAAACTAACTTTCTAACAAGATTTCAGCATCCAAACAGGGTAAACTATTATGAAAGTTAGGTTTTAGAGGTTCTTGAAAGGTTTTTTCCATTAAAAGTAAAATAAAATAATAATATGAAGTGGGTCATACCACCACACTTATTAGGGAAACATGGGGGGGCAAGATGCAGCAAATATATATAAATAATAGGTGGCATGTGGGCAAGGAGACCTTCTTCAAGGAGGATGTAAACAGGTGCAGAACATTATGAAAGATGGAGAAATGGAGCTTGTGGAAGGATGGTATCCAAGAAATTGAGATATGCAAGATGATTATCATTGAAAGTTGTACAACAGACAGAACTGCCAAATAAAAAAATTGAATGAAATTTAGAAGAGGACAACCAAATCGAAGATTAGAACCACCGAATAACTGTTTATGGCAGCATAAAAGGAGTAAGGTTAATTTTGCGCCTGGAAAGGAACAATAGAGTGGCTTTATTGTTTGCTTCGAACTAAAATCATTTGTGAGTAAAAAGATCAAAGACCTAAACAAAATGAAAAAAATAAAACTGATCTTGTATACCTTAATTTGTTTTCTTTTATAGTAGTGACAACCTTTTGTGCCTTGAACACCACAAATTAACTTATCTGTTTATATATATATAAACCAAATTGATAATTTGATGGATGCGATCTTAATATTGAAATCCCAGTAGTAAGAATATCTTATTGTTTTTAGAGCTGTACGATAGATTCTTATGTACGACTTAAAATAAATAGTTGGGGCATTCGTTTCCCTTATAAGGTACAATATATCATATTATATATACATATTTATACATTGGTAACTCAGCATTGCTGAAGTACTAATAGAGAGAGCTCTACTTAATTATCTGCATAGAAAAATGAGTTTCTTAGGGACGGTTAGCACAAGTAACACATTGTTACTGTCTGTGAGGCAGATTCATAGATCACTTTTTAAATTATCCAATGAACCTAACCAATTTTTTGATTAGATACATGAGACAGTAACATAATATTACTGTTCCCAAGTGGCCTCTTAAGGTGGAAACACAATTGAGAGGTAAAAAGTGGTGAACAACTTGAAGTGATGAGGCTGATCGATGGGAAAATCATGGAATCTAATGAATTTCATCCAATGTCGAAAGTATAATACATATTCGACGAAGATATCTGATCGATTATGTGGATTTGTACTGGATCGGAAATTATCTTTACTATTTCTATCCTCAACCCATTGGACAGACTAGACTTTTGTGTCTTTTACAAACATATGATATATATGGAGTATAAACATATGGCAAAGGAAGGATAGTAGGGACAAACAAAAAAGACGTCGCACAGAAAGCATCTCTCATTTTATATATATAAAAGAAAAATTTTACTATGTATGTTTGGAGAGCCTAAAGTGACACCAAAAACAACTCGGTGGCACATGGAAAGATATGCAAAAATGAAATAATGCAAGTTTAGAAACATTAAGGGTTTATTTTTGAAGTTTTTCAGCTCTCTTCTCTCTCTTTTCTTTTATATATATATATTATATATATATATATAAGAGAGAGAAAGAGTCCCCATATGCCAGGCATTTGGCACTCCACTTTCTTTAAAAACAAATTCTCAAAAAAAGAGAAAGAAAGAAAGAAAGAAATGCCTTTAAGCCATCACGTCGGGTGGGGGAGTGGGGAAGGAGGGGAAGGCTGTCACCTGACTCACCTCCTCTTCACTAAACTAAAGTAGTGATGATTGCCAGGAGTTGGCGACAAAAAAACTTTTTTGCAGTGGGGGAGGCAGTTGCCGTCCCTTGATGCCTTCCAAGGCCTCCGGCGAGATCCTGGAGGGCATCACCGGCGAACTCACTCAAAACTAATGGTACCAATTACTCTAGGATATTAGTGTAATGATATATATATATATATATATATATATATATATATATATATATATATATATATATATATATATATATATATATATATATATATATATATATATATAGAGAGAGAGAGAGAGAGAGAGAGAGAGAGATGTCCTGCTCAAGTGTCCATATTGTGCTTATTGACTTTCCAACCAGCTTTGCTTGCTGCGGCCTGCGTCTACTGTCTACCTATTGGTGATTAAAAATAAGTAGGCGCAGTTCACATGCATGTATACACAATCTCTTTTTTTGATCTTAGAGCACTTTCCAGCCTTGCTTACTCTCTCCCGCACATCGTCCACAACCGGCTCCCCGCTCAGCTGAACCAACTTCAAAGAATGGTGCCGCACTGTTCCATTCCTGCAGTGGCAGAGCCACGTGAGTAATCTTTCTCGGTCACTCATTTTTTAAACTTAAATTCGATCATGCAGTTATTCGATCATGGCGATCATCAGATTAAGAAGTATGCCTCAGTTGTTTTGCTACCGCCGGTTTGTTTTTACAGGGCGTTTGATCATAAGAACATTCTCTTTGTGGAGCACAAGTTTCAAAGTTTTTCTGAAAAACAACCAATCGGATAACGTTTTCTGAAGCAAGATCATTGTGTGTGCTACAATATAATGTTTTTTTTTGTCAATCTTACGGTCAGTAAGATCTGGGAAGATGATGGATGCGGGTTGTAAGGAGGTTTGGGTGGGCAGCGAGCTGCTTTCAATTGGATCTAACACCCCACACACCTTTTGCAACTCCAAAAAAATAACATTCACCGGAATCAAAGCAGGAACATGCCATCTCTGCATCCACTGCTCTTACCAACTATCTAGTGGGAGTTTCTGCTCAAACTCAAATTCTTTTTTCTTTTTGGTTTTGAATTGGCCATTAAGAAAGGCAAACGGCGAAATGAGAATCTATGTAAGATTGTACTCAAAGCTAGTGCTTCGTGTTGTCCGTGCTTGGAGTCCGGTTTGTGGGAAATGTTCTGAACGACTTCTGAGATTATAGTACGACTCCGACCGAGTAGTTCTAATATTTTTTCTTTCAATTACGATGCAGTAACATGGGCCTCGCCAAGTATTGTAAGTTCCATCCACCCCATGTAGTGTTTTCTAACCAAGAAAAAAAAAGTTAAAATACTCAGTTCCAGTATTGAGGTCCGTCTCCTGTCCAATTGGTGAGTCAAAATGTTTCCTGAAAAGTTTGTTTCAAGTGTTCATTCAAAGCCTATATGTTTTATATATGCACACACGGCACTTGAAATCTAGATCTCAATATAATGATCATAGGGTCCTTTGATAGTCTTGGATTTAAAATCGATATGAATCTGATGTGACATGCTTTTGCTGATGCAACAAAAGATCTATGATAAAATCTATGGTTCATCAAACTAAGAATAGTAAGTCAAACTTCAGTTCCATACTTAAGATCATTATTTTATTGCTTTTGCATTGAGAAACTCGTCACATTTAAGACCGAAAGGAGGAAAGACAATCTTGTATCCATGGTTTTCAAATCCCAAAGGTCTCAAATCTGAGACCATCAAATGCCCCCTTATTCATTTGCTGTAAATACGTGATTTTGTGAAGTAAAACTCTATTTAGATGCAGCACAATTTTCTCGGCTATAAGTAATGTTTTCGACCATCCAGAACACATTAATGTAGTGGCGGAGTCAGAGTTTTTTTTGAGGCTTTCACATATTTTCATAATTAAAGAGGCACTTATATTCATAACAGACAAAATATTTAAAGATATCAATTGAAAGTCAAGAAACTTTGAGGGCTGGTGTGAGCAATATATGTGGCTTCGCCTCTGAGTTTATGTGGTTAAAAGAAAGCAATTTTGGAATCTGAAAGCAGTTAGGCCAGCTTACAAATACAAAAATTTTAAATATATTAGTTTTGTATTTTGTAATAAAAACTACAAACGACTTGCTTGGTGAAAAACATGGCCCAGTGTGCAATCAAAGGTTTGGTTTTTCCTGTTTGCTTAGTGAGCCAGGTGGGTCGTCCAACACAGTCTGTTCCCCCCACGTGCAGCCCAACCAGCTGCAACCCACAACACCACCACCAACTACCTTCTTCCTCCGAACTGGTAAAAATAAAAAACTGAAGAGGTTGACCATCTTCTGGATGCGCAAAAAAATGTCATTATTGTACAATGTAAAATAATGAATAATAAACAATCTAAAGCACATGGCATTCTTGTGTTGACAGATGAATCCAACACTAATTCACAGGCAGATTATACAACAGTCGTTCAAACTTCGGCTCCCTGTCCATGGATTGCTTCCACGGACTGAAGGCCAAAAATCTCTGCCATTTGGTTATAAATAACATATTTGACGGCAGAAGGTTTTGCTTTTTGGCCAAGTGACAGAGACCTGCTCAAGTTTCAAGAATTTTATTGTACTGCGGTTTTTAATTCAAGCTAATCAATGGACTTAAAATTTAAGTGTTCTTGTTATTTTATTTAGAGGTATGGTACTTTTAAATTATGTTTCTTGTTTGCATATATAAGCAGGTGCATTGGCTCATGATTTGCTAGAGGCTGCATGTGCAGCCGCTGTTAACAAGGATTTTCCGAGAATGTGTTCTTGAATCCGCTGACACTGACCTACTCTTCCTTTATCTATTGATGACAACTAGCGGCACTACCGTTCGTATCATTTAGTCCACTATAACAATCTTTGTTTCTCTTTCTCTCTCTCTCAATTTTGAAAAAAGAAAAATTGTACTCTCTCTCTCGCTTTTCCAAATATTCAGATCACATGAGTGTCCAAAGGTGGACACTCTGTCCCACTATCTAAGCACTGATCTCGTCTTCCAATGTCCATGGCTGGACGGTGAGCTGCAAGAAATGCATATCGCTCATAGTTTTTCTTTTTTTTGGGATTGAATGGGGGAAGTTTGTATATAATGTAAAATAGAAGGTAATAAATAATAATCGACCTTTTTTCTATTTGCTTTCTGTGTTCGTGTGTTTTCTCTGGTTTTTTCACTTGGGTATACTCTTTTCTTCTCCCTTTCTCCTTTTCTTGTTGCTGGGATTTCAGTTAGACATGATTGCAGATCTCTTGAGAAGTTTGTGATTTAATTTGGGTACATTGCTATTGTTGTTCATTCAGGTTATTTCTTTCGCTGGTGATGAGATTACAAGTTTTGGTTTTGGTTTCCTGTAGGAGGAAGGTGTAGAAGAGTGGGAGCAGCAGAGGCTGAGAAATGGAAGCAGCATCTCCATCTCCTGGTTCAGACCCTTTATCTTCTTCGCCACCACCTTCACAAGATGCTACAGGACCAGGCATTTTAGCTGATCCACCTTCTCCCAATAACCAACATGCACCCCCTTCTCTTCCTGATGCATCAACAGCAGCACCAACGCCACCCACCCCGGTGTCACTTCAACCTTCTGGACCTCTTGCCTCCTCTTCTCCTCCACCCCTTCTTCCCTCACAACCTCCTCCTGCTCCTCCTCTGGTTCCTTCTCCTGCTTCATCTTCTGCTCCTCCTCCTTCACTACCTCTTGTATCTCCTTCACCATCATTGTCCTCACCATCACCATTGCCACCTTCTTTGCCCCTTGTTCCACCGCCACTGCCTTCCTCTCCGCCACCACCTGAATTGAGACCTCCACCATCTAAAGCTTCACCTTTGCCGCCGTCAACCCCATCGCCCTCGCATTCTCCTTCGGGACCTGATTTGCCTGTATCTCCACCTTCACCTCCTTTACCATCACCATCACCTACAGCTTCTTCTCCTCCTCCACCACCACCATCACCACGACCACATAAGCATCCCCTGTCCCCTGCTCATCCGAAGCCACCACCAGCACCTGCAAACTTCTCCACATTGCGGCACCCTCCGACATCGCCGGCCCCGTCTAGTGCAAAGCTACCTCCTCCTCCTCTTTCTCACCCCAAGGTTCAGCCACCTCTCTCATCTTTGAGGTCGCACCCAGCTTCGTCTTCTACACCACCACCGTCTAGTCTCCCAAAGGCTGTGATACCTTCCAATATTTCTTCCACGAAGTCATCTAGTATCAATTCCAACAGCGGATGGAGGTCTCCGACATCGGGTTCTAGCAGGAATTCTGCTGTGGCTAAGTTCTGTGGTGTTGTGGGAGGAGTGGCCATTTTTGGCTTGATTGCGCTCATCTTGTATAACGCCTACGCGAGGAAAAAAAGGAGAAATCGACATGGATCTGCGGATGATTACGTTGATTCTTTGCCTAGAAGCGTTTTGCAACACTCAGGTACAAGTGCTTGCAAATGAAGTGCAAGTTTCTTGTTTATACAGTTGCAGACTTCTTTGATAGGTCGTTTTTGTGGCTTTGCTTGCTTGCAGCCTACTCATGGCTTCCTTGCTTTGTTGTAGTGAGTAACCGTCATTTTCGTTTTTCCTTTCGTGAATAGAGAAACCATGATCAGGTTGGGAGACCTAGCCGTGCTGGTTTAACTTGCCTTACCTACAAGCGCTTCCCTGACAGTATAAAATTTACTTTTTCTGCTTCGTTTGGAAATCGTGCAGTGGAGCATGCATTGCCATTTCCATCTTTGCTAAGGGTGGAACAATGCAAAACTTGCTTGTACGGAATTTTAGGCAGTATTTGTAAACTACATACACTGGGATACACACAATGGTTTCATCTTTGACAATGGTGTCTATTGTAGACACTGGTGGGGTTTCCACAAAAACCACCTCTTCAGGTAGGTGTTGGGAGCGCTGCTTTCAAGCCATCAGCATCCTTTCTTTGCAGTTCTTTTTTCTTTGAAACATGGCCTCCAAACAAGATTTTCTCATTGTAGATTCAACATAGAAACCACAAACTGACATTCCCCTAAGGGGCCATTTAGCATTAGGAATGGCATGTGAGTGTTCCATAAATCTACCTCAAAATTGGGGTATATTTATGGGATACTTGTTGAAATGTTGGATGAAGTTACCCCAAGTTTAGGGCAGATTCATGAAACACTCTTACCTTGCTCCTAATGCCAAACAACCCCTAAATATCCTTAATTAATGTGTACCCTGACATCATTGAGTCCTGTTGAGGGACTTAATTATGAAGATAAAGTGCCTTAGTGGATTTGGTTTATATAAGATGATATCCCTGTGTATCCCTGTGTTGGTTTTGCAATGAGTGCAATTCCAGAAAATAATATCTCTTGCTTGAGTCCCAAGGGAAACACCACACTGATTTTTTAGTTTGTGTTGATAGCAAATGTGTCCATCTTTTTGTGGATAATGTTCTCACAAATTATTTTAGGTTCCGCTGCAGCATTTTACAGGCAAATGGATGAATTTTCTGGAAGTGCTTCTTCCCACTCTAAGCACCGGAACATGCAATCACCACTGTCACCTTATCCTTTGAGAAATGGCTCTGGAAGTGATGGTTTTGGTACACATATGAGACAAGATTCAAACGGGATTGGTTACTCCAAATTCTTCCCTTTCCAAGAATTATCAGATGCAACCAATGGGTTTTCAGCTCAAAAAATTTTGGGTCAAGGTGGATTTGGATTGGTATACAAAGGTCGCCTACCGGATGGAAGAGAAGTTGCTGTGAAGCAACTCAAAATTGGTAGTACACAGGGAGAACGGGAGTTCAGAGCTGAAGTAGAGACTATTAGTCGCATTCATCATCGTCATCTGGTTTCTTTGGTAGGCTACTGCATTGACTATGACCAAAGATTGCTTGTCTATGAATATGTACCGAACAACACACTTGATTATCACCTCCATGGTAAGTTGGAAATTGTTTAGTTAAAACCTTGCTTTGCAATCACTTGATCGACGGCATTTGTTCTCCATTGATAAGTTCTGGTTGCAGTTATATAAGTTCAATATGCATGTGTCTCTCAAGTAGTAGTTTGCTTTCCAGTAGTAACTTAGTATGTAGTGAGAATTTGTCTTTTGTAGGAGAAAGAAGGCCTGTAATGGACTGGAAAACAAGACTCAAGGTTGCTGCAGGTGCAGCTCGCGGAATAGCATACCTTCATGAAGATTGTAAGTAAATTAGTTGTTGTAACTGTATTGGCTTGTCTATAATTTCATAGCATATATTTGTCCTGTCATTTTGCTTTGACTTTATGCTTCCTTACTTCACATTGCAGGCCATCCCCGTATTATCCACAGAGACATAAAATCTTCAAACATACTGTTGGATAACAATTTTGAAGCCCAGGCATGTCGTATTATTTACTCATCTGTGTGTGTTTGTGATTTTCTTCTCTCCTCTTTTTCCTTTTATTGGTAGCAGAGAACTTTTGGCCTGCTGTCAAATGATCCTATTTATGCTGTTGGTCGCTGTTCTCATGTATCAGGTTTCAGATTTTGGTCTTGCAAAGTTGACCTTGGATGCTGATTCGCATGTGACAACCCGTGTCATGGGAACCTTTGGGTAGCTCTGCAAACATAAAGCTGAAATCCAATTTCTTTTTACTGCTACTGTTGTCTTCTACATCATGCAATTATGATATGCATGACATGGATGCAATTTTACCACTTCTGATCTATTTTTTCCAACCTGCAGTTACTTGGCTCCTGAGTATGCATCTAGCGGCAAGTTGACTGATAAATCTGATGTCTTCTCTTTTGGGGTTGTGCTACTAGAACTTATCACAGGGCGGAAACCAGTTGATACATCTCGGCCTTTGGGAGATGAGAGTCTGGTTGAGTGGGTAATAAATCTATTTTTGTGATTCTCTGGAATTAAGAGGAACTAGCTTTCATTGAGGCAATTGTGATGGTGTTTTGAGATTTTTGGATTGGAGAGAGAGAGAGAGAGAGAGAGAGAGAGAGGCTTCACCACTCTTTACTCTGTATATGTGTGCATGCATGTGCTTATGTGTTCATATAGTTTATTTATTGCACATTTCTATCTTTTATCTATGAACTTCCTTGTATAACAAGGTTAGGGTAAAACACTGGAATAAGATGTCAAACATTTGATAACCAAACTTTACTGGCAATTTGTGAAGACAACACTGAGTCCTGAAATTAGTGAAATCATTAACATCGATAAATTATGGTACCTGACAGCATCTTCTTCTTCTATTTCCTGGTAAACCATTGATTATCTATTTATAAAATGGCTCAAAATTGTTAGGAATAGAGCCAACATCATCAAAGATAATGGTTTTCAGTCAATGTCGGAAATGGTTAATGGGCCATGGTAGTTGGCTACTTTTACCTTTCAGTTGTTGCTAAAAATAAGGAAATAACTTTAAAATAACTGAGAGCTGTGAAATTTTTCGTGGTTATTCCTGTCTAAAGTTGGCTTAACTAAATCTTGAATTTAAGCATTCATCTTTTTCAACTAAGTTAGTTCTTTTTCCATATCATAAACTTTCTAATGACTTTGCACTATTCTCGTCAACCAATTGCCCATGGCTTAACAAGTTACTGGTTAACTCATATTTGGCCTGCTCATTATGATCTTATGTAAGGCAAAGCACGTAAACCTGTTTGTGTATGTCAGGACTCAGTATACGACATGAGTACATGTGCAAGCAAGATAACTCATTACTTTTCCAGGCCTTGTGATCACTTTCTTAACTTTGTGCAAAATTTTCTTTCCAAGTTCTCGTGAGTAAATGTCTTCTGAGTTGGTTCTAGATATCTGTGCTTTTTGTTCTTGGTTATATAGAGATTTTATTTTTCTACATCCTTATTGCAGAAGATGGCCATTAGGTTATCTTTTTCTGTCTTTCCTCTTTCCTTTTGGCAGGTCTTAAATTGATCTTCCATTAAAATTTGTATGACAACTCAGTGAATTTAGAAAAAATCTTGTGTTTAGGCCCGTCCTTTGTTGCAAGATGCTCTTGAGTCGACCAATTTCCAACGGTTAGCTGATCCGAGGCTTGAGTATGTTGAGAATGAGATGTTTCGGATGGTTGAGGCAGCAGCAGCATGTATTCGTCATTCTGCTGAATTGAGACCACGCATGGGACAGGTATACTAAACTCTAAACCACTATTTATTATCCAACAGATGGAGGGAGATGTTACCAGTTGAAGGTAGCTGCTAAATTGTGAAATTAATCTATTTAGGAGTGGATTTTTAACTTCTGGTGCATGTGGTTTTATTGACCTCTCAGGTAGCAAGAGCACTTAGCAGTGAAATAGATGTTTCAGATTTGAACAATGGAATGAAACCGGGCCAGAGCAGAATGTTTGACAATGCAGAGATTTCAAAAGAAATAAGAAGGTTTAAGAAGATGGCATTTGGTCCAGGGTCAAGTACTTCTTTTACCAGTGCAACTGACCGAGATTCTGGTCAATCTAGTGGGCATCAATAATAGATGCTGATATGTCACTTTGAGGTTCTTCAATCAAGAACCTGTAAATCTCAATATGCAAAGCTAAGGTAAGATTACTGGTTGGGACGACTTAGAGCTTCTTTCTTTCTCTAGGTATATATGTGGGGTTGGGGGGGGGGGGGGGGGGGGGGGGGGGGGGGGGAGGGGAATGGGTTCAATAAGTCTCATTTTGACATGGTTTTCCCAACTTTTCTCTTTCATTGTCTCACCTACTGTTTTTGTCGCCCCCTCCTGATGAGGAGAAGGGACTTGAAAGTCCAGTCATACACACAACGCACACATATAGAGGAGCATAATTCTTTGGGCCGTCCATCCATTCGGCCTCACACACATAGGCCCATGCAACACATTGGATTGTGTGTTGTGCGAGAGGCTGGATTCCATTGGATGGCTGGAGGAATCCTTGTTTTGTATGCATGTGTCTCTTTCTCTCTCTCTCTCTCTCTCTCTCTCTATATATATATATATATATATATATATATATATATATATATATATATATATATATTAGATCACTTGGCAAGGCTGCAAAAACTAATACATTTGCAAAACTACTCTAAATTGAAAAAGAAAGCCCAGAAAATAAGATCTGCACCAATATATATAGAGGAATTGAAATCAGTCAGCTGCTCGATGTTGTCAGATGACAAAATATTTAAAAACCATTACTAAGAACACCTTGTAATGGAAGCACTAGCAACTGTTTATGATGTTTTAATTGATGATTTATGTTGCATTTAGCCACTGTTTTTGAATATTTAGCCGTTCAGTAACATGCTACTATCGACATACTTCAATTTTCACACACCAACAATATATATGTATATATAAACACACACACACACACACACACACATATATATATATATATATATATATATATATATATATATATATATATATATATATATATATATATATAGAGAGAGAGAGAGAGAGAGAGAGAGAGAGAGAGAGAGAGAGAGAGGAATTGGTAGGAGAGGAAAAAATAAAGAAGAAAAGATGATAGGACATTTGTCATTTAGTGTTAGTCTACACCTTGTATTTCTTGTTTTTCTCTAATCACTAGTCTGTAAATGATCAAAGGCTAAGATTGTTCTTTATTCATCTTGCATCTAAGTGTCTGCTACCTACCAATATATATATTATATATATATCATCAGCTGGCTGCCAGAAGTTGCTAGATAATATTTAAATCTGCTCGCTAAAAAATACCATAAAATGTCACTAAAAACACCATAAATCATGGCTATATCATAAACCATTACTAATGCTTCTGTTGCAAATGTTGGTTTTAAGAATTTTGTCATCTGACAGTATTCGGCAGCTGACTGATTTCAATTCCTATATATACTACATATGTGTGTGTGTAGTAGTAGTAGTAGTTAATTACTTAATATATTACATGTATGATGATGATCTATAGCTATCCTAGGAAGAGAGACTAGATATATTTAGAGCTGATGACACTCGGAATCATGATCATCTAGCTTGTTGGTTGTACGTATGTTGCTCGTTTCTTTATTTGTATGTATTGGTGTATGTGTGCTGGTAGGCAGTCTGTTGCCTATGCACAAAGTTCTGATCTGTTTTAACTGACAGGTAGGATGAAGATATTTGGTGCATGAGGCGATGCATTTGCATTCAGAGGGATCTGATTTTGTACAGAGGCCACTGTATTTCTTAACATCTTTGACCTTTGGTTTTCTTTTCGTATTTCAGCTCGTGTAGGCTCCGTCTGGCATCTTTCTGACTGTTATGTCGCAGTGTCTATTCCGAGGGGTGCCATCAATGGCCTATTTATCTGTAAACCAGGCTTGAGTGTTTTGGTGTGTTTCCTTGTTTACATATGTATGCAAGTTTTGCTCCCTTCCCGTCTCTGCTGCCACGATTGCTGCTTCTGGTGGTAGTTTGTTTACTAGTTCACTTAAGAAAAGACTCTACTTTGGAGGTGTTCGTGAATGGCATCATCACACTAATTAAAAAATCTGAAAGTTTAGCTGTTCGTTGCTTCCTTCCACTCGCATGTATCGATGTGTGAGAGGATGTAGGCTCTGTGTTGTTTGGTCCTGTCAACATAGTCTGCAGACATCCGACATGTCCACATAAAAAGTTTATATTGCTAATAGGTGAGAAATTTAATGAAATTTCTGTTGATTTTTACTAAACCCACCAAACAATGGGGATGTCAATGCGTTTGACTTGTCTGATTACCACCGGCAACAAGAAAATGACGACTCAGGTTCAGGAATAAAATGAGGATATTAGTTCTAATCAAACAAGACCGACCTGCAGTATTTGGGTTCAAGTCTGAACCGAAATTAAATTGTATAATCTGATTACGCTCATGTCAGATATATGTTTGGTTTTTACAAGTTTCAGTTTATCTTTTAATCTTTTGTGTAAGATTTCTGTAACTGTAAAATGCTCTAGGGGTTGGTGTGGTGCAAGGTTACGACGAGGGCTGTTTGGACAGACAACATCTTGAGGCCCCAAAAGCAGATTCTATACTCTGGAGTCTAAGGATTTGGTGAAAGTTTCGGCTCTTTTATGAGCAATATGATAAAATACTCCTTATCCTCATCCAAAAAAATGCTCTTAACACACGAACCCTCTGTTATTTGCTTTCAGCAACGAGTAGATACGAAAAGGTTTTGAAGGTGGTTGGAAAATAATATTATAAAAGTAACTTTATTGGAAAATAGTCTAGTTTGACTTAATAAAAAATTGCCCATCACACATTCCCTTTTCTTTTGTTAAAAACTGCTAATCACGTTAAAGCTTTCGTCATCTTGGAGTTCTGATTATTCCCAAATTGTTCTTTAATGATGCTTGTAAAGACTGGATCAAGTGGTTGCGGGATCACATATTTAAATTCTTCTATTCAGCACCGCTTCGGTCCTCTTTGTGCGGTGGTACCCACCCAAAAATATGATTATATGATGACCGTCGATAATCATAAGTAGACGGTGAGGATAAAATATCTCTATAAAATTGTGATTTATAACTTTTAAGAACTATTTGCATGCTACAGAACTCCGCTCTGAACAGGTCTTGCCACATGATGAATCCGTGGCTTAGAAACCCGTTCAAAAGACTTGTACTTCAACAAATAATTGGGTGGCATTTGCTTTGATGTCTCTAAGGCTCTTTCTTTGAGATATTTAAGTAAGAATTTGGAAGATTCAACGAATATTTGATGTTTTTCATCCACGGATTCATTTTGCCGTTTTCATGGCCGTATAGAAGTCGGAGAAAATAAGACTAAAGAGACTGATGGAGATCGCTAGCTATGTTCAATTAAGCGATGATAAAGGACGTTATCTAGGAATCTATCCACCATCATTTCACTGTTAATTTCATTTCACCTCTTGTTTCTCAAACAGAAGGAAGAGCCATTTACCAACCAGCATATTGACACGGATTTCTAGATTTCGTTTGCTTTGCCAAGTTGCAAATCTTAAGTAAGAATGTTTGAGTAACAACAGAATCGAGCTCCATGAGTAGGTAAGAAGGACCGATTGCATTCCAAACGAATGAATCTAAGGTTCCAAGAATTCACAATGACATTTAAACTCCAAACCATGGGACAATGAAATATGATTTTGAAGGAGGAGGAGATGATCCCCACCTTAAACTGATAAAAATATATGAACATAATTGCTATGCACGGGGATCATCATCGTATCATAAAGGCAATCTGCCGTTGTCGCATTTTGATATTTATCAAAAGACTAGCCCGATTGACGGTGCTGAACTGGAAAACCTAGAGATGATCCAATCATAATTCACAAATCAAACGAAGTATCTTTACTTACAAAAGAAGAAGAAAATGGAACAAAAGGAGAAATATTTTCTTGGCAAAGGAAAAGAAGATGGAGAACGCCAAACAACCCCCTCAAAGTAACGGGGAGAAAATTGCCCAAGAAAATAAGAAGGAGAAGAAACCGTAGCCATGTCTTCTAAGGCGCGTGGTTTCATCGATCAGTCGGTCGACCGCGATTCTTGACGTTCTCAATTGTTAGATTGGGACGGAGATTCAAGGTTCACAGTTCTAAAATTTTCCGCCAAGTTTGGAATCGACTGCCGCCTTCGCCATGACGGACGCGAACTCCGGGAAGCTGATGGCGCCATCGCCGTCGGAGTCGGCCTCCCGGATCATGTCGGTCAACTCGCGGAGGGTGAGGGCGTGGCCGAGCTTGGCCATGGAGCGGGCGAGCTCCGCGGCGGTGATGTAGCCGTTGCCGTCCTGGTCGAAGGCCTGGAAGAGGCGGAGAAGCTCCTCCTGCCTGCTGAGCTCCGGCGCGATGGCTTCGACCATCTCGTGGAACTCGACCAGGCCATTGCCGTTGGCGTCCATGTGGCCGAGGAGTAGGCGGACCTGGTCGCCCGGCAAGGGGCCGCCGGCGGCGTTGCTGATAAGGCCGAGGGAGCGGAGGAAGGCGGCGAGCTCTAGCTGGGTGAGGCTGCCGTCGGAATCCATATCGAACCGATTGAATATCTCCCTGAGCTGATTCAGATGCTCCACCTTCATCTCCATCGTCCTCTCTCTCTCTCTCTCTCTCTCTCTCTCTCTCTCTCTCTCTCTGTGACTCGGTCAGCGTAGAGAGAAGCGCGATCATGCCACATGAAATATACGAAGAAAAATTTCAACTAGAGTACACATTTATGCTATAATTCCGGAAAGCGTCTCCCCTTTTCAGAAACTTCCATTACGTGCTTCGCCTTTTGCAAAACCTCTTGCCTGCTTCTCTTATGGTTCGGCTCAAAACTGAAGCTGATCTGAATAGTAGGAAATAGGATAAATAGTTAGATTTAGTTTCCAAACTTGTTTTTTTCTAGTTATACCAAATCCAACAGAAATCTATTTTTAATATACTTAGATTATCCGAACCCGACTTATTTACATTTCTACCGATCTCATTCTTGGTAGCTTAAGCTTAGGGTTGCCCCATAGGCTTTTTCCGCTCAAAAAAGCCTATGGATATAAAAAGCAGATTCCGATCATATTCAGATTGTAAAATCAGATTTTGGATTCAGATTCAAAAATAATTTTTCTTTATTCGAATCTGAATATGTGAATATCCGAAAAAACAGATATAATTAAAAATATATACGATCCAAATCCAATGCATTGACATCCCTAACGGTAAGCAACCCTGCTCATCCGAAACATATCTTCTTCAAAAACACAGTTTGGAACAGTGACACCACAAGTTTCATAGTTGACACGGATATAAATGGATCAGGCACACCCAGTTACTAATCTAAATTTGAAACCATCAGCCGATGAAAAACTAGATCCGATTACTCGGGTTTGGATTTGAGATATTGTGAACAACTGAAGTTGTGATTCAGAGTTTGGTACCTGTTTGGTTGGATCCAAATTTAGTTTTCAAATTTGAACCCAAATAGGACTACATGAGATCCAATTAGGCCAAATTTGAAAAAAAGTTAATTTGGGTAATGAAACTCATAAATTAAAGTCGATCCATTGACATCCGTAGCAATTAAATATTTTCATTTGAAAGGAAATAATTCACCAAACCAAAGCGGGGGATTTCGGGTTGAAGTTTTTGCCTGAGGGTTCTTTATTCTGATTACATTAAAATGCAAGCGCCTAAACGAAATTTTTCATAAATATGAAAGAGAGGAAGCTTCGCCACCTGTTGCGGTTTCTTCCTTGACGGTGCAAAGGGAATCGTTGAACTGGATCGGCAGACGGAGCGGCGCCGGATTTTTTTTTATAACTCATAATCTAGTAATTTTATATTTTAATATTTTTTTAATATGGCTAACAGTCGGAATATAATTTTCATTTATCTTTGGATTAGTTTTATAAGGATGTCAATGTATTGGACTCAAATTAAATATATTCTTACTAGTATCCACTTTTTTGGATATTTTTTATACTTGAATTTGAATTTGGATTCCGATATGGATGAAGAGAAGTCATACTCAAATATGAATATGAAATTGGATTTTACAATTTGAATCCCATCTTTACATTCATATTTGATCCAAAATCCAAATTTTGAATCGAATTAGGTGAATTTCCAAAATGTAAGAGCATCAGATATAAGATATTTATTTAAAATTAAATTTCATCCGAATATGAGTCTGATTATATCCAATTCAGATCGAATGTCGTTTCTTAAATTTGAAAATGATCCAATTTCTTAATTGGATATTAAACTTTTTTTTCATATCTCATTGTTCGGTCGAATATCCTATCCTTGATATTTCTAGTTTTATACAACGAGGGGAGTGTTTGACTAGCCTTGGTCTCGGGAGCAAAACAAATACTCGATTTAAAATCTACAGGCAAATAAGAACCGGAAATCCTCGGCATGTGGCTGAACCACGAATTTGAAGTGAGATGGAAGAAAAAAAAAAAGTAAAAAAAATTGTTTGTTTTGATGCCCACATCAGGTCTCTTGAATGGATTTATCATCATCAAAATGAACTTGAGTTGAAGGAAGTAATTGTAAATTCACCCTCGCAATAACAGCTTGCTGGGGATGCGACCCCCTTTATTTATTAAAACAAAATGAGTTATACAAAAAGGAAAATGATAGCAAGAAACAAAAAATTGTTGTCTTTCAGACACAGTATACCTAAAGACTGACTCAGCTCTTCCGAAAAACAACTTACAAGACACTAGATACAGGACAAAAACTAAAAATCAATGAACGTTAGCCTGCACACAAAAACATCCCTCCACTCCTTGACGTGGGAGGTGATGAAGGACCCAAAATCCACCGTAGGATTATCTCTTTCAATCTTGACATTATAGTGGAAATCTTTGACTAGCATGTGGAACTCCGACCATATTCTGCTGCCGTCATAATGTTGCCGTATCCTTCGAATAAGGGCTTCGATCCTAGTGCAAATAGAAACATGACCGCCATACTCCTTATGATATCTGAACATTTTTTCCATCACCTCCAACTCACCAGCGAGTACCCTGCTCCTAGGGCTCAACAATATAGCCATACCATTCACTCCATCACTGGAATATGAGTTCCCAGCAGCTCTCAACTTCCCAGCGACTTCAACATGTGTAACCTCGAAAAAGAGCATATTAACAGGTTCTAGGCGCCTGACAGAACACCTCAGATTGGAAATGGCCCAAGTTCGGACAATGTCTTTCATTTCCTTTGTCCATTTGAGACCCAAGAAAGTGGCCACACATGTGGACCAAATATCTTCTTTAAGATTGATACTTGCACTAGATTGGTCCTCATGCGCTAGCCGATTGCGATGCCACCAGATTCGCCAGCAGACAATAAGAAAAGTAATTCTCCAACACACCCTTAGCCACCCATCACGCACCTTCTTATGCTAGCCGATTGCAATGCCACCAGAAATATCTCCCTCATTACATTAACATCAGTTGAGGAAAACATGAAGTATAAAATAATATATATGTTCAATACTTTGTATTCGCAAGCAAACCAAATACAATATCGCCACATTCACCGAAAAATGATTGTGGCCATACAAGAGCTTTCAATCTTAGTTTTTAGTTTGATTCTTGTGGGTACTCGACTCCTTTAAAATCTAAGGCAGCTTTAAAACGTTGGAAGAAGGAGACCACAAAGAGCTTTGGCTTTTCATCGGGTGAGCGGGTTTTGCCACCACACAACAAAAGGTCGAAGTCTTCACCGAACCCCTTATTTCTCTAGGGTTCTTCCTTATGTTACATCACTTATTTTTTGTGCTTCGGGTTACTACCCCGCTATGCTTCAACTTGCATGTCGGTGATACTCCTTTTGCAGGGATTGATATCACGAGGTTTAAAATGAAAGTCAATTACATATAGGCTCCTGCACCGACCATTGTGCCAATACCTGAAGATTAGGTGAAAGGGTTTGGTGTTTCCATTTTCTCATTCAACCATCCTAAATGCATATAGTGGGGCCTACTAGAATCTCTCTTGCTAATGCATTTAGGCTAATTACGTGATCTGCCAAATAAATGAATGCACTTTTTAGTTGTTTTATGGTTGCTTTTATTCAAATCAATATTGTCGCCAAAAAATGTCAGTGAATTGATAAATGAGTCGGAAACATAATCATTTGTGAATCAGAATGGTTAAAAAGTACTTTTAATTTTAAAAGAGTGAATAAAATTTGAAAAATATTATGAAATCAACAAAAAATAAAAATTAATTTGATCATGATTTTTTTTATCATGACAAAAAAATGCCCATGATTAATACAAAAATAAAACTTTTATAGAAACAAAAAAGAATACAAAAGAAGATTTTGAGATTCAATAACGGTAAAATTTATCCGTCTATAAAAAACAACTTTTTTTTTTGCCTCGCTCATAGCATTACCTCATACATCTGTCATTATCTCATGCTTCTGTTGTTATCTCATGCACATGATCTCATACTTCAATATATTATAATTTCATACTTTTGTCATTATCTCATATATCTGTTATTACCTCATACCCATTATCTTGTACTTGTATCGTATGAAGGGACATGAGATAATAGGTATAAGATATGACAAATGTATGATAATGTGGTATGGGTATGAGACAATGTGTATGAGATAATGACATGAATACGAAGGAATGACAAAGGTACGAGATAATGATAAAGGTATGAGATAACAACATGATTAAAAGTAGTCGTTGTGCGCATGCAATTATGAGTGTTAAAGTAAATATGCATATTGGTAGTAAGGTCTACATTCGACGTTCACTTGTTATGTATAAGGAGCAGCGTATCAACTTGACAACTCAATCTTTTCATACAAACACATGTAAACAAAGTATATAATGTCTAAATCATGCACAATGTGCACATAATATTGGATCAAATATGTGCCCATATATAAGATACGTCCGATTTTTCAGAGCTTGTATGAATGAATGCTCACACTTAAATCAGACGTGCATAACTAGTAGTTTTTAATCTTTCCTTTAAAAAAAAAACAACCGAATGTTTCTCAAGTCTCAACCTCTGTTAATGCCATCATTTGCTTGCTTGCTTTCGTTTCATGTGTTGCTGAAATAGTTAAGCCCTTCATGTGGTTGAGCTGATAAGTTTGAGTTTGGATTTTTGTTTTAGACCCAATGGTGGAGGTAGAAAAATTAGTTGGAAGAGCACTCGTTTAAAAATACTCATATCTGGTGAAGCACTTATATATATATATATATAAAGTTAAGAATAAAAAATCAGACAACTTTGATTTTGATTTCTAATATGATCTTAAGAATAGGTTGATGCAAAACATATAATAGGTTGATCATTTGTTACATTTTAATGGTGTTTTTATAATAAGAAAAAAAAAGAATGGTCTCCACTCTCCGTGGCATGATAATAAAAAAATCAACAATTTTCATTAAAAAAGACTTGAATCAAGCATGTTTTATATCAGAATAACCTTTAAAAAGATATTAAGGTGTTTATATTGTATTTAAAATAGTTTTTGAACAAAGAAAAACAATGGGTCTGATTTTTATTCCTAATTTTTTAAAGGCACATCCAAAACCCAATTTTTGGTCATCTAAACAAAAACTAGGTTTGTTAAAGTGAAAACCTGTTTTAAAAACTCTTTAAAAAAATGGTTTTACATAACCAAATTTTGACAAAATACCGTTTTTTGATGTAATGTATCCAAACAAGACTTAAAGGTCTTTTTAGTTCCATCCATCCAAACATAATGTCAGATATATATTAGATATATTTTATGATTTAGCCCAAATAGGCCACCGGATGTGCATTTTACTTATTGAAACATTTACGAGTAACAACTCATTTTTTAATTTATTTATTCACATAATTGACAATGTTTAAGTAGTGGAATGCGCACATACATAACAGGTGCAATGCCATAAAAAGTCACCGATCAATGTTTAAGAAATTACAAATGACACCACACAATTTTAAAACATTTCACAGGTACATCCTTCATGAATGAAAAATATTACAAAACCACATCATTACAGTTATCTTGTTTCTCATGAAACCGTTTGTTTTTTCACATCATATCTTTTCGGACCATTTGGTCCGAACATATGACATGAAACGGGGTTCTACACAATTTATAATGAGAATATATAACAAAATTTAAGGACAAGATGTTCTTAAGTAAAAAAAAAACAATTCGTAAAAAAACCAAACCGCAAAAACAGAAGCAGAAAAAAGAAATATACAATATAATGCTCATAAAAAGAGAGTCAGAGTGAGAGAGGAGAGGACAGACAGAGCGGCACTATCACCCAACCGCAAACGAGCATCAGCGCTTCAATCAGATGGCAAACTGGACATTCTCTTACACAAGACGAACCACCGAATCTGGCGAAAAGAAGGTGCCCTTGAAGACACTGTTGTTACGTTCCTCCCAAATGCGCCACCAAGTTGAAATGAACCACGACTTTCAGACATAACTCCAAGAAGAGACAAGCAGAAGGAATGACAAATGAGAAAAAAATTGTAAGGCTCTTGACACTAACATAAGTTTCTAGTATATATATATATATATATATATATATATATATATATATATATATATATATATATATTTTAATGTATGTGAAAAATGTGAATGACTGCCGGTAAGTCCGTAAATATGATGTTGGGTTGTAGGAGTATCCCTAAAACTAAGGCAACTTTTCCCGACTAAAAGAAAATGGTGGCCGTTTTTTAAAAGTTGTCTAAAAAGTGAAGGTTCCTTCAGTAAACTCTCTGCGGTAGTGGGAGCGGGAATGTGCCATTGCCGGGAGCCAATCTGCCCCTCTCCGGGAATTCTAGAGAGAGAAAGCGGAGGGGGAAAGAGAGAGCCTTCTGGAATCTTCGGATGCCCTAATTCTCCTTCTGTGTCTCTCTCTGACTTTGCGAGGGGCCTCAAGATCGAGTCGTTGGTCTCGTCTCATTCTTTCGGGCGTTTCCGGTCATCCTCGGTTGGCTGGTTGGTGGTATTGGCGGCTGCCCCAAAGAAGAAGAGATGGCAGAGGATCCTCAGAGGCTGAAGAAGATCGCGGCAGGGGCGTATGACTACGAGAACGACCCACGATGGGCGGACTACTGGACCAACATCCTTATCCCTCCCCACATGGCCTCCCGTCCGGAGGTCATCACCCACTTCAAGCACAAGTTCTACCAGCGATACATCGTAATTCATCACTGTTTCTCCCTCCTCCCCTTTTGCTTATCCTTATTTTTTTCTTTGCTTTTCGATCTTCCGTCTTCTACTGTTTAGCGGAAATTGTTGCTTTTGATAGCTTATTATTCCAATGTCTGTGTGAATGAGTTGGATTTGCAATTGATAATGATAATGCTTTCCTGGATTCATAAAATTACGTTTACCTTGGCTCACTAAAGATGCCAGATAATTGCATGAACGAACAGTTGTGAGTGAATTTAGAAGTAGAGGGAACATCATATCTGCCATTTTTCTTGCCGTTCTGTTTTCTGGTTAGTTTCACCTTTGGAATTATGGTGTATTTCTTGTAAGCGGGGTTTCATATGCAAATGAGGTGCGTTACGATGCCCCTATGATTTAAATGGAAAGAGAATGTTCTCAGTTGGACCCGCTGGAGCCGATTTCCCTATAGGTTAACCCCGACTCAGGCAGGTAGTGTCAGCTTTGGCTGCGAAGGTCAGATATTCATGGGAATCAAAGGATTGCTGGTCGTTTTAATGGCCACTACTTGCCCCACTATCAAGCCAATGTCATCTGATGATATTAAACACTAAATAGAAGCTATTAAATGTGTCTTACGGCTTGCCTATCTTTGGGTTTGATTATCCTTTTGAAAGTCCATAAAGACACATTTTTGCCTGTTCTTTAGGAAAGATTCATAAAAGCCTCAGGATAGGGAGCCGTGAAGGTGACGGCTGACCACATAAAGGCCTCAATGAATTTTTAGTTTATTATGTGGTTTTTCTCGCCAGTTCATGCATGTTTTTTTATCACGTGGGGAGTGATGCAATTTTGAAAAGCCTGTTGAATGTCAATATTTGGAGCGTTGCTTTTGGAATCTCTTCCTAAATTTCATTGAACCCTCTTTTAGGATTTGTTAACTTGTTTAATATGTGATATCTTGGGCGACAATTTTTTTTTTGGTTATAGATATTGTTAAGTAATAATACAAGTATACAACCACCTCTCTGTCTCTCTCTCCATGCATTTATCTTTTCCTTCCCTAGGGCGTTGGATCCCTTGCAGAAGATGTTTCTTGAAGTAAAGTCTTATATGCAGCTTAATAATGCTGGACCTTTAGAAACTCATACATTTTAATGAGCTATAAAGTCAAAAGTGTGCTCAGGTGCTTGTCAACAGCCGAATTCCTTAGTTTGAGGCACCTAGGCGCCTCAAGTAAATGAATATATATATATATTTGTCAATTTTAATGCCGAAAAGTTAATCTCTTTTTTTCTATATTTTAGCATATTGTTTGTGCTGGAGGAATTTCAACCATCCTACTTTTCCCATTTTCTTCTTCCTTAGTTCTTTTTCCCTGCCTTTGCGTAAGTATTTTTTTGGGGGGCTGCCATAAGCTATTGAGTGTATAGAAGGAGGACGAGTGACATATTAAGGTTAAACTTCTAATGGAACATCCTATGATAGCTGTGGTGGGTGTCACTTTGAAGCAGGTAGGTATATGGTGGACGTAGTCATCTGCCAAGTTCCTCATGCTTCTTGGCAGAACCATTTTGGTAGGGCCAGAAGAGCTACTTTAATTATCCATTGGACTAGAAACAAAGAAGCATTGCTGCACCTTTCCATGGCCTTACAATGTTTTCCAAGCATTTATCTCAAAATCCTTGCTGAATTCATGTAATGGTGGAATGGGTCATTAGCAAAATTTGGATAAGTTGATGACAAAGTCATAAATTGCATTAGGCTGCATAATGGTGAGTGGTGGAATTTTGCCAATCTCAATATGTCTTGTGTGCATAATGATTTGAGCCCTCAATTCTGTTTATCTTGCATCATGCTGCTATATGTTTGTTGTTCCCATATTTGTTTCTTTTCTTTCTAATCATTTCCATAACAATGAGTATTCTGGGTTCTGGTTTAACTTCAGGACCCTGACCTTGTCGTTGAACCTATGTCTTCTTCCACCTCTTCACAATCGACAAGAACATCATCTTCATCTGCTTCTTCTTCATCACCTGCAAATGAGCAAGCCCGCACCAGGAATACTGGTAAGCTTCAGTAGGTACTTTTACGAGAATGATAATTGTATTGCATATGCAATGCGATTCATTTTGACTTCATTAGTAAATTGGTTGCACCTTTGAAAACCCAATTCCAACAAAGCTTCCTAGATTTAAATATAGCTTCATAGAATTTTGTTGCTGGAACTATCAGATAATAGAAAAATTGGTCCCGTTGGATCAAATATAGAGGAATAATGCCTTTACAGATAAAGGTGGGAAAGGTATATGGATACACATGGCTGGCTTTGTTCAGTAATGCGTTCCAACTTCCAATATCATTATAACTTGTGTGCATACTTTTGGCTATTGGTCCTTTTGTTGGATCTGAAATATTTATTCTGCAGGGCCTGAGACTGGAACAACAACAAGGACAAATGCCACACCTGGTCAACTACGTTGGGATCGGCAATCCATTCAGTTCTCTGTGAATGCTTGGGTAAGTCTCTTCGTATTCGTATAAGCAGAATGTCCTTGAATTTATTTTCTTCCCCATTAGTGTTTGGGTTGGAGAGGGTGGGGGGGGGGGGGGTGGTTATGCTTGTCTATACGAGATTCATTTAAATAGATAACACATGGAATGAGCAAAATTTTATCTGCCCTCCCTGTTTGCCTTTTCTCCCTCTTCTCCATCAGTACTCCATTCTTTTTACATTTTGCTTATGTTTCCATTAACAGCTTAAAAGTTGTAAACTTTTGCTGTTTAGGATGGTAGGAGAGCCTGAATTTTGACTCTAAAAAGTGGATGAGACCATGTAACACCTTACTAGATTTGAACTCAGCAAACATATGGGCATTTGCTATAAACCATGGTACAAGAATATATCTCCTGATATTTTGAAGGCGTCCATGTATTATCATTATTTTGAAGCTAGCTTACAATATTGGCAAAACATCTTGAATTCTCAAAAGATCATAAAAAATGAAAATGTTGCAATGTTATCCTGAGATATTCTGGACATTTTCTGTCTCTTGTAAATGTCTTTTTTCCATATTTTAAGCAGGTTAATTTTTTATTTTCTTCTTTTATATTTTCAGAGAGTTCTGTATTTGTTTCTTTACATTTTGCAAGGAAAATATAATAGAGGACCTTCACATGCACGATAATGCTATGAACATTTTTTCTTCTTATTAGCTATGTCACATAGGTACGGGTACGGGTGCCGGTACAGACCAAATTCAAAAAACGTGGGTACGGGGGTACGGCCGATGGCCGTACACATGAACATATATATATATCAAAAAATTTCAAACAGAATAACATATTCACATTTCACACATATATATCAAAAAAACACAAACATAAATCATGGTCCAAAACGCATAGATCATTGTCCAAAACACATAAATGATAATTCATGTTCGAAAACAACCATGTCACGTACGTCAGCTTTCTTGAGTCTCCTCAGTCGCATCATGAATATTAGAAGGAGCAATAGGTTCTGTAAAGTCCATGTTAACAACATGCAAATCATGTTCTCCTTCAAGTTGTACATCAATGTCCTTTGAATTAACATCCCAATACTTGGATGATCCTGAACTGCAAGTTGCAACAAAATCAAAAGATTCAAAACTATAAACAACCAACGTAATATGTAAATGTAATTAACTCATTATGTAATATGTATACATATCAAAGATACAAAAAGAAAGATACCTGTAATCATTTGAAGTACGTGAAAGTAAGCGTAGGTTGGAGTGGACATAA
>JAANDH010000230.1:151166-197868 GCA_011799765.1 Nymphaea thermarum | reverse complement strand
GTAGCAAATGAGATGCAGCTGCAACGGATAAGATAACAAATCATGCAGGAACCGCAGGGGCAGAGGTCTGAAGAGCAACAAGCAAGGCAGGATATCAAGAAGAAAAGCAAATGCACAAACGACATTCCTGGAGAATCGGAGATGCTGATGATTTTCATAATAGGCTGTCTCAGAAATGAAAATATATCAACTAGAAAGACTCAAGAGTGCTATTACACAAAGTTACTTGAACAATGAAAAGGAGAAAAACTAGGAATACACGGTAAAACCAGTGGAACAGACAACCCTCGGTGGCTGCTTCCACTCGGCCTCACTGATGCTTCAAGCCGACGAGGGACAAAGAGAGATAGAGTCACCGCCGGCGATGACTCTGTCGACGGTTTCACGGCAGGCAAAAGATGACACAGGAAGCGACAGAGAGACAGATTCGAAATAAACCATAGAGAGACGAAGAGCCGCTGCCGTCGAGGTTGTCGTCGCCGCTGCCGTCGAGGCTGCCTGAAGCTGCTGCCGTCGCCGCTGTCGAAAACGCTGTCGTCGCTGCTGCCGAACGCCGGAGAGAGACGAAGAACAGCAAACGTTGAGCGTCGAGGGTTTTTTTTACCCTTTTACTTAACGTTAAAACAATTTTTCACGTTAAAAAAAAATAAAAGTTAAAAACAAAAATGGACAAAAATGGACCCGGTCAACTTTGACCGTGTCCAAAAATGGACGGGTACGGGCCGGTACGCGTTGACCGTATCCGGTACGGTCAACGCGCACCGGGGCCGTACCCAGTCGCGTACCGGTACCCGTACCGGTGTCGTACCGGTACCGGTAGGGTACGTCCCCCTTTGGGACGTACCCATGTCACATAGCTTATTAGTCTACTTGTATTTAGCAAAACAAGTGTTGGAAGATTTGAAGTCGGTATTGAATTCTCTTCAATCTTTCACAAGTTTGTTTTTTGGTTTTTGGATCTCAAGTGCTGAAATTATTACTTGAAGAGGTGAATGAAATGTTCTGGTACCCTTTTATTGTGCTTTCATTTGGAACAGAGGAGTTGGATAAACGGTACACTACAGGAAGTAAATTCAAACATGAACTTTAAGTTGCTAAGGGAAATGTGATGCTCTTAAAATTGAGGTATAGGGTAGAAAGATTTCCATACTGATGAACCGGGAAATTCTCATCTGAAACTCTTAATGAATTTTATAAACAGCAATAAATCTGCCATCAGAAGTCCAATGAGGACCTTTTAATTGGTTTATGCTTCTAGAGTGATTTAGGAGCCAAATGGAGAGACCATATTAATGAAAGCAGTGTTATGAATATGGCCTACAGTAGCATACATCAGGAACCTTCAATGACTTATGAGAAAAAGTTGTTTAGCTGTGAGAAGGTCTAGCTAACTTAAGAAAGTGAATCAAGTGCTGAAGATGAAGGTAAGAAGAGGCCTTGTTGCATTTGTTAGTCATTCCAGTTGTCCTCTTACCTGAACACACTAGATGGGCCCAGATGGTGAGTGTTGCCGCGTTAGGCCAAAAAAGAAGAACATTAATCACATAATATATGCAGTGTAACATATATAAGTTATAAACCTAAAGGAAAAAAGAAGGAAAAAGGGAGGAAGGAAAACCGTTTGTAAATTGATTCTTTTAGCTGCTAGGGACCAGCCTATGCAGCTTACCTAGGCACTGTAGCCTATAAATAGGGAAGGGGCTGCCGTGTGAATCAGCAACAACCATATTGCAAGTCTGCCCCAAGGGCCTAGGCATTTCTAGATGCATTTTAATCACTTTATTACATTTTGTGTTCATAGAAAAAAGAATATTGTGGATCTATGGCCTATAAGAACTGAAAAGTAGTAATTGTTATGACTTATGAGTATATATTAAGTGGAGCAGAGACCTTCGGTGCCTAAAAAGTTGAAAGCATGTTGTTATATAATTAACAAAATGAATAAAAAAGTAGGAATGTATGTCTGCTTATGTTACAATTAAACCTCAGTTTAACCATCACTAATTCATGTGGGTTATGGCAAGACTTCTTGTTCTCAGATAGATGAACGAGGGAAAAAAATTATAGATGAATGAGGGAAAAAAATTAAGTGGGCATTTCTTTAGGCTGGAAAATGTTTCAGGGAATACTGGACGAATGAAATGTCGCCTGCCCATACATCCCAAATCATGCTCGGGTGAATTTGTTTCACCTGTTATTACTTTGAAGGTCAAGTTTTGAGGGAAAAAGTTCACATGGTGACTAGCCATGTACAACCTGAGAGGGGCTGGTGGAAAGTGATGTAAAGGTTGTTACTGTCTTTCAGCAGTCATCATTTTGGATTATTTAAAGAGGCCTTGCATATCTTGTCAATAATATATGAACTTTATATTTACAACAAAAGTACGAGGGGCAGTTTCATCTTTCATTATGCATCTTGATACTCCGGTTATGCTCCAATAGAATAGGATGATGCCAAGGAAAACTCTTGGGCTGTTCTCTCCAAAAACATGATTCTTCTCTTAAAAATTTTCCTTCAGCATTTTGGAGTAATTATTGTGAATTTCAAACCTGTCCTTCTCATTTGCAATATTGAGTTATAACGATCTGGCTACAGCATTTGGGTCCTTATTAGGAAGGTGCCATGTGACAAGCTTTTAGCATTTTCTTATGAACATACCAGTATTACACATTTGATGAATTTGATCTAAAGAACTTCATCCTTGCTGAGATATTTGAACTCTCTTTCTTGTTTTTTTCGGTTAGCATAAAAAATATCTATCTAATGCTGCTCTTGGTGTCTGGTGGCTACAGGTCTTTGTTGTGACTTTGTTGGCAATCCTTCCTCTTGTACCCCATACATTGTCAATTAAGGCATTTCGATTGGCTTTGCTGGGAACAGCAATTTCATCTGGATATTCTCTGTACTCATTATATGGGGTAAAACATTCATCGACTATTTTGTAATCATAGTTATTAAAATGCTCTTTCTTGTGTTGTTTACGTCTTATATCATGCCACTTGTTGCTTAATTTTTGATCTCTTTGCTTTTTTACAGAAGCCTAGGGCATGGAACTTGCAGGCCGTGCAAGTATGGTTTCAATCTGTGGCTTCAACGAAGGATTTTATCTACCTTCTCTACTGTCTCATTTTTGTTTCGTCACAGACTCATGTCAAATGTTAGTAAGCATTCCCAAACACGGATTCTTGATGCAATAATTTAGAAAATTCCCTTAGATGTCAAAATCCCAGTAGTCGGCTCACTATAGGTTATTCACTGATCTATGTTTCAAGTTTTCAACCTAGCAACTAGTTGGTCTGGCTAGTTTGTATGCCTAGTTGTTGGTCAGCTAATTAATCCGTGACCTACAAATATATATGTGCATTTTTGTTATACTCATAGAGGGTTCTGTACTCAGTTTCATGTAAATATAAAATGCATGCTTTGATTTATTTGTAAGTCAGTTGAGTCAGACCTCTAGAAAGTCATGAGAAAAGTGGACCATACTAACTAACAATATAACTAACACCCTTATGAATAGTGGAGCCTTACCTGATTCAGTGGGGGAGAAGTTTTGGCATCACAAGTTGGACTTTGTCCTAACTAGCTCTTAGGGCTTTGAGCAAGCTATGTCAAAATTCCAATTCTGATAACTAGAAATTTTCAGCGTTTGTTTCCATTTTTTCTTGCTGATCACTTTCTTTGTGGTTTGTTGGCAGTTTCTCTAATACCTGTGCTTTGTCGAGTACTCGAGCATGTGGCGAAGTTCCTAAGACGCAATTTTAATCGTTCCAATTTTTATAGGTATATATCTTTCCGGTGATGAAATCTTGGTGCATGCTTGAGTTGCTTTAACATCTACATATCAATGTGCTTAAAAACACATTTCCTGAGTTTTAAAACCTGAATTGCTTTAACATCTACATACGAAATTTTGTAAAATGCACATATCAATGTGCTTTTATGAGATTACATCCACAGTTTATTTGCTCCTGTTTCTTTATTTTATGAATGCATAAATAAATACTCCAGATCTTTCCTGACATACAGTCTAAGGAGAAACCCTTATCGAGCATTGAGACTTGTCTGGTTCTGTGTTGGTGATTTGTGGATATAATGGATGTCCATGCATGAGTTATAACTTGGTTTATATGCATAAAAGAACAAGGAATCATGGGTGCTACAATAAACTTGATTTTCTCCCTTTGTTGCCCTTTTTCTTTATTTTAACTTTCCCTCTCCTTTCCTTTCTAATTTTTTCGATATATCAAAAAGTGCATTCTGAAGTTAACAAGCTTTATATTTTTTAGTCAACCAACAAATTAGGTAGAATAAGCTGATAATGTTGCAAAACATAGAGTTTCAGGTTCCTTTGTCATGTCATCAATTGGATAACAAAAGAAGTTCCTGCAGTTGTGTGAGTGCACATATTGATCGTTGTGCATCCAGATGTGTATTAAGTTCATTATGCATGTGGTGTGCCCATGTACATGCTCGTGCGCCACTGGACTTAGTGTTTGTTTTCCTTGTGTTTAATCCTGTCTTGTTTTATTATGCATGTCATTGGACAGATCAATCTTGGTCATTTCTTATCTGGCTCTTGTTAGACACATCCGCAATCCATTCCTGCCAAGGTTTATAATTTACGGGACTGATTGACAGGAAATACTTGGACGATGTATGCCTCTGGGTGGACTCAAACACTACAACCCTGAGCATCTTGAGTTCAAATGCAGAGATTGGGCTAGGATTTCTTCTCATTATCGCACTTTTCTCGTCAGTCTTCTGCTCTTGCTTTTCATTATAGTTCTTGAATTTTTTTTCCCCCTTTTTTAGCTAATATGTGAACTTTTCACATTGACTGTTAGGTGGCAACGTAATATCATACAAGCGTTCATGTATTGGCAGGTACCATACTGCTCTCTGAAAAGATATGATTTGTAAACATATCTTTATGATATCATACGAGTGCGGTAGAGTTTTGTCTTTTATCAAAGTTGCATTCTTGTCCATGACTCTTTTGGACTGTCCAATCGGTGCTGGGGTTATACTCTTTTTTAATACTTTAATTTTATCGTATGGGTTTTTTATTTTTTTGGAGCATCAGCCCTTGTCCTTTGTGTTTTCCATTTATTAATGTGACCATTAATTTTTTCTTGACCCCTCTCTTGTAGCTCTTGAGGCTTATGTACCATGCTCCTGCAACTGCTGGCTATCATCAGAGTGGTTGGGCTAAGCTTGGTCGGGCTGTAAATCCTTTAATCAACCGCTATGCTCCATTCCTGAGGACCCCGATTGCAGCAGCCCAACGTTGGTGGTTCAGGCAATGAGTCACTGTTTCTTCTTTTTGGTTGTCATTTGCTTTTTAGGCCTTTAGGAAAAAAGAAGATGCATTATTTTCGCTTTCCATCTTTAAGAAAAGATGGTTTAGACACTGAATTCTGTAACACGAAAAGGTTCCACGATCTGACTTCCTTTTCATTAATTTAATCTTTTGTCCTAGTTGGTATTCCATTCAGGTCCAGAACGGCCGCATGTCTTTACTCTAAAATAGTATTTTCACACTTGTGCTTTTCTTCTTTCATACTGAAAGCGGTCGGGAGACATTGTCTTGTTGAACACCAAGCCTACAATTTTCTTCCTCCATTGCTTGATACCCGAGGATGGCGACACAGTTGCCCTCCGGTCAGACTTCCTCTAGGCTGTATCCGGAAGCTGTGTCCCCCAGTGTTTCACGTTCTGGATCCATTGGGCCGTTCTTTGCAGTTATTGCGGTAATAACAGTGTTGACGGCATTGTCATGTGTGTTTGGGCGTATCTTCGCGAGCGGGCTCTCGGGCTCAGGGGGCAGGTATGACTGTGTCCGGTGGATGGAGGTCCGTTGTCGATCTTGCATCCAGAGTGGCTTGGATGAGCAGCAGGGCACAAGAGGAGCAAAAGATATACCCACAGCAGTGGTGGTGGAGGTGCCCGGAGCTCCCGCTGCTGACGGCAGCTGCGAAGGCAAGACACAGGGTGCGGATGGGCAGCCGCAGCCGGCTGCATAACTGGTTGGTTTCACGAAGAAGCTTCAGTCTTGTTTAGGACCATCACTGTAAATGAATACCTGCATTCTAGAGCTGCCATTTGGTTCTGTTAGCTTATTTTTAGGAAAGGTAATAATATGAACTTCCGGTTCACATCCAAGTCGGTGGTGCTTTTGGCTGTTCGCATGCACTTTTCTTTTTCCAGGTATTACTTGTGGCAGGTGGATGTAGTAAAGCAAAATCAGAGGTTCGGATGCAAACCTGCTGGCGAAATTAGTGCTTCTCTCCTTGTTATGGACAAAATCTTATGTAGAACAACACAGAAAGATCCCCGAATTATTACAAAGGTAAATTTAACAGTCTATTCTTGGATCAACTGGTCCCTTGCCAGAGAAACGCCTCATTTGGAAAATGAGGTTGTCTGTACCTGACAATTTGATGGGAATCCTGTCTTCATCCCGAGCAATGCCTATGATGGTCTGATCCCTTGAGTTTGAGACCAACGACATTGTCCTGTCATTATCTGAAAGGTTCTAAAGTTCATTTAGACAACTGACCTCTTGAAAGATAAGATCACTCATCTGGGCATGAGTTCTTGCCGTGAATGGAGCCTTGTCTCGGATCCTACGAGAATTAGTAACCACAGCTACAGTCCTAAGATTCTCTTGGTGTACCGACACAATGTGGATTAGGAATTCTAGAGGAAGCTTTGTTGGGGAAATTGCAGATGGCTCTCATACAAGAGACCTTCCCTTGACATCTTATTGGCCTCGAGTGCTGAAACCTCCCCTTTATTCTTCACTTTTGTTTTATTTCAGTCAAGTTGGACGGCGAATCGACAGCCACAACCTTCCCTGCTATGCAACTTCTTTGATTTAAAAGTTCGATCAGATTACTTAGATGAATTTTGTTTCCAAAAGACAAGTTGATGCTTTTGTCTGCATCATGGGGGATCTTGCTTCCTCCTATAATAAATCGGAACACACTCCCGATGTTGGTAAATTTCTTCTGAACAGCATGTGTTGTTGGAAAACATACAAGTCACAGGTTTATGCTTAGAGATGGATGTTGAGCTTAAGACATGTTAATCTCTAGCAGATCTTGCCCAGAACCAATTAGAAAAAGCTTTAATTCACTGGGAAAATGTGGTTCAGGAAGCTGTATGTGGAGCAATTCAAGATAAATTGATACCGACTCCTGTAATTCGTTAACTTCAAGCCCATTAACAGTAAAACTCTTACAAATAATTTTCTGTCCTACACCCTCCGTCTCAAGTCCTCCAGTTAGGTAAAACTCTTCATGTTCAGGAAGGATGCACATAAGTTGCAATTAGTAGATGAAAAAGCATTTATAAACAGGTTTAAAGATGTTGCCAAGAGCTTATGCAGATTTCGTTTGCTAAGTTCTTATTCGCTTGGATTGTTGTACTTGTTTCCTACTTCATGCTTTACATGTTGCTTGCAGTTTAAGGTTTCTAGGTTCACGTAGCCTCTTGCACTCACCTTCCCCTTTTTTTTGTGATATTTTATTTTACAACTCTGAAAATAGCACGAAGCTGAACCTGTCAAAAAGGGAGTTTTTTTGGCTTTCCAAAAAGTTCTAAAGAAAAACTCTAATGCAAAGGCGAAAGCAGTACCAAAACCCTACATGTTCTGCTCAACCTTACAAGGTAGGCTTTGTTTTAATTTAAAACTTGTGCACTCCATTTTTCCAACTTTTCTTGGGGTCGAAGTAAAGAAACCTAATGTGCTTTTTATGAGATTACATCTACCAATGCAGTTTTCCGATTACCAAACACTCTCAAACAGTAGCTAAGCTACTTATAAACTCCCACACCAACTCCAAAATTTTTATTTGTTTTTACATATACGTTGTGCCCCTGAAACTTGTAAAGAAAGTGCTCCTTAACAAAAATTTCTAGGTCGGGGATACCTTTAAAACATTTATGTTTGATTGGTTCCAAATATAGTTAAAATTAACATAGAAGTAGAAATTATAAAATTTGCGGTTTAAAAACGTTGGTGTTTTTGCTTTTCTCCATGAAAAGTGCGAATCTCCTTTCAAGCTTTTACTCAACTCACGCGGGTCATATGAAGGTAAATGTATTAGCAAAACTAAATATATTTCTTGTATCAAAAGTGTTTTTGTCTCTTATTCAAGAAATTTGACTTATATATATATATACAATGAAAGAAAATAGAGAGCGGTATTTAAGTATAATAGTTGATAAAAGTAGTCTTAAACGAAGGAAATGTATCCCCATAATTTGCTTCTTTTACCAAAGGTCCAAATGACGTTTAGGCCTTAATTTTAATCTCTATCATCATACATTAAAGTTGAGATAAGTTAACCAAATAAAACGAAAAGTTAAAGGGTAATATGAACCATTGAGGCCCCAACTTTAAGGGCCATCATGGGCCCGTTTGATGGCCAGCAAACACACTGTAGAGTTGAACATAAATTTCAAACTTTTGAAATCCATTCATGTTTATCAAACAAGGAATGAAAATTATAGCCGCTTGGCTAATTCAGAAAACAACTTTCCAGGATTTTAATTTCAGAACGAGAATTCCGTGATAAAAAATGGAACTGTTGCTTCCCACATTTGGTTACCCGTCATGGCTGCCTGAAAGTCTCTTGGTCAAGTTTTTACGGTGAAATATTTTGCACGGAGGAAGAGAGAGAGAGAGAGAGAGAGAGAGAGAGAGAGAGAGAGAGAGAGAGAGAGAGAGAGAGAGAGAGAGGGATAGTAGATGGTAGAGAGAAAGAACGACCATCGATAGACAAAACTACTACACATCCCCATTTTTCGGCCAAAAAAAATTCAGAAAAAAAAGAGAACCATGATAACTTTTACGTGTTAAGGAGATTCTTGATATTAAGGAGAAACATCAAGAACAGTTTTTGTTGAGAAAGCGTAATGCTATCTTTAGCAATACATTTTGAATTCTGAACATATTGAAACGCTTGTTTCCTTATTGTTGAGACTTACTGCTAATGCCATTGTAACTCCCACCGAATGTAATCTATATAGTTCGATTAGACTCTTGCAAGGTAATGAAGCAAGAGACTCTTCCATTCCATTGTGTGCCATTCCTTCTTACTACGTCGAGGATTGCAGAGATGCAGGGTTTCAGATGAAATCCCTTCTCATCGAGGGTGAACGCGGAGGAAGAGGGCGACCCTCTCAAACCCTCGACATAAAGCGTTTTTAGAAGAAACTCTCTGCCTCGAGGGATTTAGAGATTTTTGAAGCCCTCGCCAGGAGGGGGGAGAGAGAGAGACACACACACACACACACAAAAGCTCCAGCCGACCAACGCCGGTCTGGTTTTGCCGCAAAGAATAAAGAAGGTTGGAGAGATGAGAGAGAAGAGGAAGGCGAAGAATGAATAGGAACCCACCTGCAAACAGTTTGTGCTTTCTCCTTGCATCGCCAGCATCCATTTTCTTCAAGCTCCAGTCTGTGGTCGCTTGACGGTGAAGAAGAGAGGAGTGGAGATAAGAGGAGGGCAAAAAGAAAGATAAAGATAGGACCCTTGTTTTTACAATGGTTACTTTGTTAAATTTCATTCGGACACATCATTTTTCATATATTATCAAAATGGACAGGAAGCCCTTTAACAAAATTACTTATATGGCTAGTAGTTTTTTAAAAAAATTCAAAATGCGACTGAATTTCCAGCTATTCTAGTTCTTATCCTTCAACCTTATCAAATAAAGAAATTTGTTTCCTGAGGTAAGGTACCTTCAACCTTATCAAATAAAGAAATTTGTTTCTTGAGGTAAGGTAGAAAGAGATCTATGTCTACCAAAAATAAAGGAGTTTTGGAAATATAGGGGTGAGCATCGGGCCGGGCCGGGCCGGGCCGGCCCGCTAAGACGAAGCCCGGGTCGGCCCATCGGGTCTGAAGCCCGGGCTCGGCCCAATAATCTTGCCGAATAATCTTGCCGGGCCGGGTACCGGGCCTGGCCACCAAAAGCTAGGCCTGGCTCGGCCCGCCGCGAGGAGGGAAACACCGGAAGGCCGGGGAGCAGACTCAGCCGAGTGGAGAGGGAGACGGAGTGGGACGGAGGCGGAGCGTCGGGGCTGCGGGACGGAGGCGGAGAGGGAGGGGAGAGGCTGCGGGACGGAGGGGGAGAGGGAGAGGAAAACGGGAGAGGAAGAGGGAGAGGGAGCAGAGAGGGAGAGGGAGAAGAGGGAAACGGGAGGAAGAGGGAGNGGAGAGGGAGGGGAGGGGCTGCGGGACGGAGGCGGAGAGGGAGAGGGAAACGGGAGAGGAAGAGGGAGACGGAGCATAGAGGGAGAAGAGGGGAGAGGGAGAAGAGGGAAACAGGAGGAAGAGGGAAACGGAAGGGAGAGGGAGGGAAAGGGAAACGGGAGGGATAGGGAAACGGAAGGGAGAGGGAGAGGGAGCGAGCAATGGGAGGGAGAGGGAGCAGATAGGGAGAGGGAAACGGTAGAGGGAGCAGAGGGAGAGGGGAGACGGGAGGGAGCAGAGGAAAACGGGAGGGAGGAAAACGGGAGGGAGAGGGAGAGGGAGAGGGGAGACGGGAGGGAGCAGAGGGAAACGGGAGGGAGAGGAAGCAGACGCTCAAACCAGGCGGAGGTCGCCCGAGTCGGGCCGGGCCGCCGCTGGGCCGCCCTTCCCGCCCGGGCCCGGCCCGATTTCGTAATCGGGCCTCGCTGTCGGGCCCAGCCCGGGCCCGGCCCGATTTCATAATCGGGCCTTGCTGTCGGGCCCGGGCCCGGCCCGGGCCGGGATTTTCCCGGCCCATACCGGGCCGGGCCGGCCCGACGCCCAGCCCTAATTTTATTTCCATTTTCCACCCATTCTTGAAACAAAATTTCTAGAAATTACTGTATGGGCTTTTTGGCCAATATCTACCATTACATATCGGCCCTTATTGCTTCATTTTTTTATTTTATGAATTCAACAATAAGTTAAAATATTTTAAATTGTTTGAAATGCAAAAAATTTCAAAAATCAGCAAACTTTTAAATTATTATTGCAACTGGCTGGATGCGAAGATGGCAGGTAGCCAGTCGCTGGTGTAAATGTCAAGTATGTCGACTCTTTACAAAAGCGGCCAAAGGTAGGGGATGAGGATGACCTTGAGGGTTTTATGCACCAACTGAGCGAAGAAGCCTAAAAAAGATTCATATGCAAACACAAAAGCACTCGCAGCTTTTATAGACAAAAAGACTCGTTACAATAAGACCAAGCAATAAAAAAGAGAGCAAGCAGTGCTTTTATTCCCTTGACAAATTATCTTCAGAGCAGCTTCTCCATGAACGATCCCTTCCTCATCAAGTTTGCTACTCTACTGTGGGAGCTTGTTGAGTTTACAGTATTGGTAATCCTTGAAACTTTTGGTCTTGAATTTTGGAGGGTTGTCTTCACCCAGAAGTTCAGGTATTGGCCCGACGACAGTCTCCGGCGGCGGTTCACAGAAAACCGGCCATGACATCCTCGCCTTCTCCTTGTTGACTGTGGATCTGTGCAGAACTGATTTGTAGATCCCATTGCTTAGGATCTGTATCAGCAAAATTTGCAGAGTCAGGCCATGCCAAATTGCCAATGGTTTGGGCTAAAAGCATATTACCAATACTGTAACAAGCACAAAGTTGGTTCTCAGAAATTTAAAGCTGGGTTGACTATATCTTTTGATTGAAGAAAAACAGCACGGATTGAGATATGGGAAAAATTAGAATTTTGATCAACAGCCATTTAGTAGGTGCTCAAAATACTTAAATTCATAGAATTTTGGAATCAAAATGCTCAATTCTAAGAAATTGAAATGATTAAACAAACAAGGTATCTTGTTTTCAAAATTAAGAAACTGAAACCTGGAATTTTGATTCCATTCTAGTGTGAAGAGGAATCATGATTCTCGAATTCTTATTCTTGAATCAAAATTCGAAACCATCAAACGCTTTATAGTTTGATGTATTAGTGCCCCTCAATCAGAAACTCCTCTTACATGAAATTAAAATCTATTGCAACACAAACAGATCCTGCATGCAAATTAACAATCGGCCAAGAGATTTGAAACAAGAATAGTTATTAACTTTACCAACCTCGATCTGGTCACCAATGTGAACAATGAGAGCATTGGGGATGTACTTGGCATCAAACCATATCCCATCTTTGAAGACTTGCAGCCCCTGCACCTCATTTGGCACCAACAGAGTGAGAGCAGACATATCAGTGTGTTGCACAACCCCCAGTGTAAGGTCCGGACGAGGGCAGGGAGGGTAGTAGTTTATCTTCAGCATATACTCTAAATTCTGCCCTCCCACTGCATTTTTTAGTGTATTTCTCTCTACGCCTAGTCCTTCTGACAGGGCACCTAGGATCTTGTCGACCACATCATGCAAGTACTTCGTGTATTCTTCGTTACACTCCCTGCAACAGAGCAAGTTAAAAGATACTGATCACTCTTCGTCTTTAGTTAGTTTTTTTTCTGTAGCTTAAACCTTATCAGAATAGAAAGAACTAACGGACACTTTGAACATATGCATGGTTTAATGAGCATGGTCGTCATGAGTGGCATAGCCAGGCAAGTGTGGTCAACCACTTTACAAACAACCATCTTCACAAAATTAGTTTAATATATATGTTAATGTTTTAATATATATGATTGTTAAGACATTGAATGAGTGCCCCCAGTAAAAAAAACTTATAATAGTACTCATAATTAAAACACCTCTGTACCAAAGTATGAAAAATGATGATGGTAGCTATAGGAATAGGCAGCAAACTGCACAAGTAGCATGTTTCCAAAAAGAAACAAAAAAGTTGAATGATCTTTTGACGGAGAAGCTAAAAAGATGAAAACTAGAAATGACAGCATACGTCGAAACAGTGGAGATTTTTACATGCATGAGTGAAAGTAAGAAGCAGGACGTCTCTCTTAACAGGTCACGTGACCGAGCCGATGACTTCACAGAGGATAATGATCATGAAGAAGATACTAAGCATGATGAAGAAGAGAAGAGAAGGTGGTATCTGCAACTAAGAACCTGTAAGCAGCAGGCTTCTTCGGCCAAACGGCGAAGTTGATGCGAGAAGGAGGCCAGACGATGTGGAAGAAGAAGTCGACCCAAGACTTCTTGCCGTCGAGGTCCTTCTGAAGCTTGGTGCCGTACCCTTCCAGGCTCCCGGAATTCGGATCCCTAGCGTACGCCTCCTTCTCCTCCTGCGGCAGCTCAAAGAACTCCTTCCCCACCGCCTGCAGCTTCCTGATTACCTCCTCCGGGATGCCATGGTTCACCAGTTGGAAGATCCCCCACTCCTTGCTGGCCTTCACCATCTTCTGCAGCACCTGACCGAAATCGGGGTCGCTGAGATCGACGGTGGGAATGTCGGGTGCAGGACCCAAGTGAGTGGTCGTCCCCGGTCTCTCCTTCTCCGACCTGACGAATTCGCTTGGTATGTAATCGATCATGCTGGACGCTATGGACTGAACCCTATCAACTTCCATGCCCAACCAATTCTCAGTCCCGCTCCCTCTGTAATTCGTTGCTTGCTATTTGCAGGAGGCAATGAGAGAGCCGACTATGGTTGAGAAAGAGGGCGGGAGAGAGCTGCATAAATAGCATTGAGAGAGAGAATTCATGGGGAGTAGACACAACGAGTGGACGTGGAGAGTTGGCGGTACAGCAGCGGTGGCGTGGCCGGACCATGTTCACCGGATGAAGGGTTGTTCGAACGGACGGCGGGATTCACTCATTATGGGCGCAGAGCCCGTAAGTAATCAAAGGACGGACGTGAATAACTCCACGTGGCAGCTTCTCCAAGTTAAAGCTAAACTCAAAGAGAGCAATCTGCCGGCGGCCGGCGCCGACCATTCAACGCCAGCCGCCAGGGCTAAAAGTGTTAAAATGACAAAAATATTGTTAATAGTAGAAAGGTTCTCTCCCTTTGCAAGCTGTGTCACAAAAATGCTGGATGCTGGTGGCGGCGCGATACATCTCGAAAAATTACAGTGCAGCAGTGCGGCAAGGGTATTTATTATTATTATTAATTTATTATTATAATATATTAAAAATATCAAATTTGATAAAAAAAAACTGAAATCAATAGAGTGCGAGCTGAATGCAAATCTGGGTTGCACCCGCACCCATAGCGTCTACGCAGGGTTGCCGCACCCTGTGAAATACCTTGCGAGGACAAAATATGGGGAGGAAGAAGGCCTCCATGTCACTGTAAAAAGGACAAAAAAGTCCACCATTTACGTTTTTACCATTTTGTCTTTTTTTAGTTCTTTTTTTTCACCAAAATAAGAAATATTTTTATCTTATCCCTGCCTTCCAATTGTAACTGTACAGTTCATAGAATGTACTATGTATAGTTCATGCGTGTGGGTATTAAATATATGTTTAACAAATTGTTATGAACAGTTCATAAAGTTGATGTTTTGAAGAATCAAACTAAAACTTGCAGCCTAGTATGCACAGTACGTTCATGGGTGTTGAATATATGTTTAACAAACAGAGAGTGACTCGGAGCTCGTGAAGCTGTCTCTGATTACTTAATAAACCACAATTGTTGAGTGGGCTACCTAGAACTAACGTTCTCATTAATAATGTGCTACTGTTTGGTGGAGTTTGGCGCTGGCTAGAGCTAGCTAACCTTCTCGTGCACAGTTCGCCCGACGAATGGTTGCATGGATAGGGCAGAAGATCTTTTATTTTGTCATACTGCTGGAGATTAGGTGGGTCAACCAACAGAAGCTTCATGTCATCTTCCCTGCAATTTTCAGCATTAGCTTTTGTCTATTAAAAGTGCCCATGTCTCCGAGGGGGTCGACACATGAATAGGACGAGAGCAGGTGGTAAGTCTCCATTTTGAATTCAAGGTATCAAACTTTTGTGTTGCAAAAGCAAGGCCGCCCATGAATAAGTTGAAGTATCCCCAAAGGGATTGGTGCAATGGCCGGGGCAGGAGTTGGTAGGCGGCGCTAGTTTATGTTTTGATCTTATGTAGTGTCAGCTCTTTGTGCTGCAAACAGGAGAGGCACCGATATGCAAATAGTGCATAATGACACCTAACTCGAGGCGTCACCAAGCAGTCGTACACCCAAGAGGGATGAGGGGAAAGTGGGCGCTTCAGCCTTCACTGGGTCCCTCTTGCTCACCCCGAATTAAAGTGGCCAAATTGCCCACGTCTCATACTAGTGTTGGTCCACTTGTGACCGGTGCAAGAGTTTTATTAGCCTGTATGTACGCTCCTGTTCAGCCACAGGAGGAGTTGATTTTCATTCATTTATGAAGGGCCATACAAACAGGACGAGCCAAAGCTGCTCAAGTGCTTTGAAATGTCTTGAAATTATTATGCACCAAATGATCAAACCACGGGTCAAAAAAGTCCTATCGACCCGAACAAGGGTTTGGTCTGAAAGTCAGGGGTTTTAAAGCCTGTATTAGCAAAATCCCACCTTAATATCTAAAACCCAAATAAGAAAAAAGAAGCAAGAAGACAAAGAGTCAGGCATTGGAGCCATAAAACCCAATGAACATGAGGACTGGATCCTATGGATCCAGTTAGATCCATTTACTATTTCAGATCAAACACCAGCTTTTCCTTCATTTCCTTGCACTGAGCCGCCGTATGGCAATTGGATCTCCTGCTTTGGTGGCACTGTAACACCTGTTCTTGTTTTCTTTGGAGGGGAGCTGTAATAACATCCATAGAGGATCAACTGGGTGGCTCCAAGTGCTGCTCCAAGCCCATTAGGAATCTGCATGAATTGGACCGATCCATCACTCTCTCTGCTACTAGTCAAAATTTCTAAGGCTGCCCACCAGGGGCAACCATAAGTGGAATCATTTATGGCCCGACCCGGGTTCTGTCATGTGGGGGCAGCCCCATGAGACCCGTGTCACTGTCCCAAGATTAATTGAAAATTTGTTAACCATATATTCACTGCCCTGCTACCCACATAGAAAAATTAGAACATTTATATGTAAACTTTAATGAAACCTGGCTTGGATGAACCTAAAATTAGGTTAAAAGCTTAAATTTGAGTTTTAAATTGAATGTATTTAAAACTTTCTTGTCGATTAGTTGGGGTCCCATCAAGATAAAGCCATATTTCAAATAAACTTGGAAAAAGCAGCTATGAGAACTTAAAAAGGAACTTTCCTTTTGCAAAAGTAACTTTATGGAAATCATCATATGTCACAAGGGTACGGGTACGGGTACGGCATTTTTTAAAATCATGGTCCGGGTACGGTGACTATTATATATAATTAATTCAAAAAAATAGTTATTATATATAATTAAACCATAATTATTACATATAATTAAACCACAAGTAACTTAAAATCATGATTTGTTTAGGCTATAATGAGACTTCTTATGTTAAAGTAAAAAAAAAAAATCAAAAACAAGTAAATTTTTTGAGTTTTTTTTGTTATAATGATGTTTGGATCTGGATTTGACCCGAATCCAGATCCAAGCCGTACCAGAACGTACCGCCGTACCGGTACGTGGTACGCCACCAAAGTGGCGTATCACTGTGACTTAGAAATCATCTTGTAAGGGCTTAAAAGCAAGATATTGTGTATGTGTGTGTGCAAATATATATATATATATATATATATATATATATATATATATATATATATATATATATATATATATATATATATATATATGGTAGATAGATGAATGATCTCACCCCTGGGTATTGAGAAAATGAGAAAAATGTGATTGGACTAACGTTGTTGCTTATCCATTCAGCTAGCATCAAAGAGTATATATATATATATATATATATATATATATATATATATATATATATATATATATATATATATATATATATATATATATATATAGAGAGAGAGAGAGAGAGAGAGAGAGAGAGAGAGAGAGAGATCACCAAGAGGTTGATATCCAAGGGAAGCAGTGCGTAGACGGTCCAGCAAAGACCATTTAAGAAGGCAGCTAGTGAAAGATTGAAGGGCATGAACTCCACACTCTTCGTCCTGATTACCAACCGCTGCATACCAATGTCTTTTATATGTATTAAACCAAGAAATTGTAGAAAATAAGATGTCAGTTTTACAGTATTGCGAATGGCGAATTCCCCCATATGCATTAGGCAATACATATATGAAAAAATCCAATATTTTAATTGCTTAACAGTAAGCCCTGATTTCCTTTTCCCTTTCAATTTTGTTATTTAAGGCAACTCAGAGTTAGAGAGACCGCGGATCGCAGTGCTAAACTCTTAGAGTTACCTTAGTTTGGAACTTTTCAAATTTTAAGTTCAAACAATTAGCCAGCTCTTTCAAGGAGCTAGCAGAAAATGAGAAAATATGTTAATCTTGATATATTGTAAGAAAAAGTGTGGTTTTAATTTATTTTCGCTATTCTCTCTCTCTCTCTCTCTCTTCAGCAGAACATGAGAAAATATGTTAATCTTTATATATTGTAAGAAAAAGTGTGGTTTTAATTTGTTTTCATATGCTCTCTCTCTCTCTCTCTCTCTCTCTATATATATATATATATATATATATATATATATATATATATATATATATATATATATATATATATATATATATATATATATATATAGAGAGAGAGAGAGAGAGAGAGAGAGAGAGAGAGAGAGTCTATCTAAATGATTACCCAGATCTTAGAAGCAAAATTTGAAGTTCTTGGTAGAGATGAGAAGCATCAAGTAGGTTTTTTTTGTATAAATCTTCAAAATTCTCCTTTTCTCATTGAACATTGTTCTAAGAAAAAGACAAGAACAGTCTTTTCTTACAGGTTTCCGATTAATTTACTTTTGCAACTTTGGATAACCTTGAAAACCAATATAAGAAGGTAAACAACACACTTAAACGTTGATTCTAGCTAAAAGGCAAATCAATTAAGATCATTTTAGAAATATATTTCAACTAAGAAAATGTTGCAGGAAAGTGAGAAAGAGCTTAAAAATAAATTACCATGACACTGAGAGGTGAGGCATACATGCAGGTGCCAAATATGATGCCAAGGATGCCCACCATTAAAGACCTGCTTTCATATGTATGTAAGGCGGCCAGGGTTACAGTAACAACAGTTGCCATGAAAATGAGTTCAACACTTAGTATCAGCAATGGCTTCACCTGTATACCAGGAAGTTAAACATATGTAATTGCTGTAAGTACAGAAACAAAAGGACAGAATCGAAGATGAACTTCCTTTTGTTCTAAATTTTATGTGGCCAAAAGAAAAGAAAGAGATGATCAAGAGATATCTGTTGAATTGAACCTTTCAATCCACCAATGCATGATTGGAATATGTGTATTTAGCAGTAACATTTCAACCATTGCTGTGAAAATCGGTTCTTGAATTTTTTTATTTTTTATTTTTTGTTTTCTAAAAGAACCAAACGGTGGCAGGATACTTGGTTTTATCGTAAATTTAAAGTTGTTTGAAGTCTTAAATATGGGAAATATAAAAAAAGAAGAAGAAAAAAAGTCATTCAAAATGATGAAAATAAAGTAAATAATGGTTCGAACGTTTAGTAAATAATGGTTCGAACGTTTAGTCAAACTATTGAATGTGCATGTGATAACAAAATATAAAATAATCAAGACAATATAGAAACAACAACTGAAACAATTTAGCCTCATATACACATATGATCGGATTCGGATTCTGATATACATAAATATCTGATTGGATTCACTGAAGAAATTTATGTTTAAATAAATATCTTTTATCCAATGCTCTTAGATTTTAAAAATCATTCAAATTTGGTTCAAAATTCCGATTCAGATTTGGATTTGGATATGAATACAAAAATCAGATTCACATTGTAAAATCGGATTTTGGGTTTTGATATGACTTTTCTTTGTCTGTAATTCAAATTCGAATTCTAATCTGAATACGTGAATATCTAACAAAGTGGATATAGTTAACGGCATAACTGATTCAAATCCGATCCGTTGACTTCCATATGCATATTTTTTATTCAATTTGAATTTTCTCATTCAAGTTTATGTATATCAAGATCCATGAAACTGATTTTTGTGCTAAACTAAAAAATTTGAAAACAGAGAATAAAACGTTGGGAAGTTGTTCAAAACATCCACCCGATAATGTCTACAGATCATATGCCTTGAGGTAGTTTGGTAGACGAGACATTTTGTGACTATTCCATGAATCTACTCCAAATATTAGAGCAAGTTCATCGAACAATAATTTTAGTGTCACATGAACCTGCCACAATCTTTTGCGCGCAGATTCATATGATAACAAAACATCCCTGCTGCCAAATGACCTCTTGGGTATTGAAGGCTAGTTCATGAAACTCTTCTTACCAATATATTTTGTAAAGTTTACACACATACTTGGAAATTCAATTCTTTCATGTACTACATGTTGGTGGATAGCTAAAAACTAAAACCTTGTCATTAAAAACAGTCGCCACATAATATTAGTAACACTTTGCAATGCAGCAACAGTTCATGCACTTCCAGCAATGGTTTTTGTTCTTTCAGTGATAGATTTTTAATTTTTAGCAATGCTGCGCAAATTGAGAGAGAGAGAGAGAGAGACCTTTTGTTGCTTGGTGGAGTAAGTGAAGTAGAGGAGAAGGTAAAAGAACTCAATAGCCAAGCCGATGCCATTGATTGTGGTTACCAATATGCTGTGAGGATGAACAAATGGGAGGCCATACAACACCCACACTGCACAGTTGAGCACCGTGGCCAAGTAGGGTATGGGCGAGAAGTCTTCGACGGAGCCCTTCCTCCATATCCGGTAAAACGTGGGCCTGCCAATATACATCAGTCCGGCCCAAAGTTAAATTTTATAGTCTCTCAGTAACCTGACGAGTTTCAATGCCAGAAACAAAGCTTGATTTTGATCAAGGAAACAGGCACGAGATGATACCATAAGCAATTCTTTTTATTCAGAATATCACGTTAAAAGTTATAATCTAGCATATATTACAACATCAAGATCAATATATAGTATTCCGAAAAGCCAGAGTCACTATTTAATATATGTATATATATATATTGAATGGTGACTCTGCTTTTCGAAATCATCCAACCATAACCAAGGTAGTCATGTCCAACATGTTGGATGTTTTAAAGAGAAAAACAAGAAAAAAATTATTAATATTTTTGTTATCTAGTATTAATTTATCTTTTATTCTTTTTTTTTCTCTCAATCTTCAATCTATTTTAGACGGACGATCCTGATTAGTCATCATTTACTCTAGGTTAAGAGGTTATTTGATGCAAGGGATAGAACAAGGTGTTCCCTACATGCACTAGCGTGTTTTCTTCCACCGCCCTTTAGATGTGTGCTCCTTGTTCCATGTTTGCATGAGCTCGCATCAAAATGGACAAGGGTTTGTGCTTTACACGCCTGTTATGTGCTTTAAATCATTTCAAAAACAGGAGCAGAGGCAGGGTAGGGCCCTCATCGGCTATGACCCCACCTTAATTAATTTTATATATATATATATATATATATATATATATATATTTAAAAAAATTCACTTGTTTTATATAAAAATTTTGAAACATAATATTTGGGTCGTAGTCAAAATTTAGAAACTTTAATTCGCCCCCTTCATAAAAAAATTTATAGCCCCGCTGATGTTGAAAGAGATGGTAGAGATGGTATGGTAAAAAAAACATCATGTTGTTGGAACACATGTTGAAAGAACACCACACAAAAACATGACATAAATATGTGTAATGTTTAATCGACAAATTTAGACATAAGATCTATAAACACATTATGTTTACTCCAATAAAATTAAAAATAATGTTGCATTCTACGAGCATAGTGTTCTTCTCAAATACTTTTGAAAAATGCTACATTGAAGTCAGTATGCGGATTGCAAGTGGATCAGACAATCGGAAAAAGGTTTGCTTTTACTGTATAATTTGGTATTTTTCTAATGGGAAAATCCGTTTGGCCCCGAAATGATTGGGCTCAACATGTGATACCAGCTGCATGGGGACTGGGAGACCGAGCCTTATCACCATCCACCAGTGATAGGACATTACCACCGTCCATCATGGCATCTACGGTGATATCACCACAGTGACACCCACTAGCTATCAATAGTGGACGGCCCAGATCTCGAGCTCAAGCAATAACCGAAAAATTTCCAAGAATATATCTAAAGATTTGGTGATAGTAGAAGGCACAATGTATGATATAGTTAAAAATATAATCTCCAACGTTTCATAAGTTTCATAAAAAATAATTGCCATCAATCAATGCCTTGGGTCGTCACTCATTTAAAGAGATTTCATGATGGCTAGTTTGCGTGGACGGACCTTTTTAAATTATTCATATCGACTGATATTATACAAATATATCTCAGATTAGGTAGTTTTTTGTTATTAATATTTAATTAGTTAGATGAAGGTTTTTTCATCGATTCTAGAAAATTTCCCAATAGAAGTCTTGCCGAATAGACCTGCTTTCGAAAACATATATATATATATATATATATATATATATATATATATATATATATATATATATATATATATATATATATATATATATATATATATATATATATATATATATATATATATATATATATAAACATTTTGATGTGATCAAAAGTATGTAGCAGTTGAAAATCTCCTAATGTATCCGAGTTTTGAGGTAGTTGTTGTGCTTAAGCAAATTGTAAATACCATATAATCCGGCCTGGTTTCTCTATGTGTATATAGCTGCAGGCCTATCGTCCCTCAGGATTGATTCGCTAAAAACGACTATTTGTTTGTGTTGTTAGACAAAAAGTCGCATGATATATCTTTTCAACCTGAGAATTTTGATGCATTTAGATCTCTTTTAGTTTTCAGAACATAACACATGCGATCCCAGAGATTTAAAATCTATTTTCCATTAACTAAACCAATTACCCATTTGCAGAAAAGTGAAAAAAGGAAATTTATTAATATATATGTAGATACATGTGGCCATTAACTAAACCAATTACCCAAGTCATTATCTGTAGATACATGTGGTAAGAAGTGATCAGAAAGTAATCAGTTAGGTTTGATGTAGATCAAGTCACCCAATGTTGCAACTTATCAATGTAAAACAACATCAAGAACATCATGCTTCATTGTAAATGTAGCTTGCCCCTGTTGCACCTTGCACGAAGCAGTACTAGTTGGCCAGATTTCACCAAACTAACGAGTCATCCTATTGAAAGTTGTGGTGCCCCAAAATAATTGGAGGAAGAGAAAGGGGAGGATGAGAATGAACCAAGCTAGCAAGCGGCTGACAGAAGGGATAGGTTTAAAACTTTTGGTCGAAAAAGGTCAAAAGTTCGATGTTCAGTGTGTCTTTCCATAAACTGATAAGCATCTGCACAACTTCTTCTTTAGAGAGAGAGAGAGAGAGAGAGAGAGAGAGAGAAAAAAAAAGAGCAAACGCGTGACGTTTCTCAAAAGCTTTGGCAGCAAAGCACACTTTACTAAGATCAGACACACAAAGAGCTACAATAATGAAATTCATTTATTTGGATCCATGTCTCTTGTTGACATGTTGTGTGTGTGTGTGAGAGAGAGAGAGGCGATGAAAAAGAAGTGTGTGCATAAGAGAGAGATCTAGAGGGAGAGAGGAACGGGAGAGCCTCACGATGGTGAGAGGAACAGGCAGAAGGAAATGACATTTCCTGCAACAGGGAAAGAAGAACTAAATTAACAAGTAAATATTGTTTCAGAAGCAAACTTTAGAATAACCAGAAACAAAACATATTCAGAAGCTTACATAACCTAAAACAAAATACACTTCCCCGCAGGTTCTTCAAACAATCTAACATGCCATTTTCCAAGGGGGAAACATAATTCAATGATAACATGCCGTTGCTTCAAAATCTCAAACTTTTTTTTCACTTTTTGGCCCCGCAGATCTCTTGAACACGACAGACTTAAACCAGTCTGCAGGTTCTTTATATTACAGAAGAACATGCTCGAGAACACAAAATAAGTTATTTTTGGCTGATATGCATCTCCTTGATGCCTAAGTACTAAATGGTTGATGAGATTTAAGCAAATATAGAAGACAATTGAGAGAAAACAATGAAGAACATACAGTCTATGCATGAAGCTAATTAAGGCATAAGAAAGAAGCAACAGTAGTGAAAATCGTCACCAATTATCCCAATCACGCTTCGAATGAAAGTCACGGACACCATTTTCCTCCCAATCGCAGAGAGAGAGAGAGAGAGAGAGAGAGAGAGAGAGAGAGAGAGAGTTCTACCTTGCAGGTGAGCGTTCACGTAAATAAGGGAACGAAAGAGATATGAATCGGATCTAAGAACGGGTATCCGCAGAGCCAGATCCATATAGTAGGGTTTGGCGAAAAAAGAAAAAGCAAAGCAAAACAGAAATATGTTCAGTTGTATGTGCGTTAGATATAAAGCCAACTGTGCAATTAATATGGGCTGGAATCTGTGTAAGCTGCAAATGGATGGGTCCAATATCAGTTTCGTCGTTTATTGGTTTCAATCCAATTTCAACCCGTCGGATCCGACCCATTTTTACCCTTACTGGACTATGTGTTTGGTCGTACCCTCGACTAAATGTTCGGTATGAGGATATAAGAGCCGGCCGGCAGCTACTGCTAGTTCATAGGTTGTGTAAATCTTATCTACACATCCATGCGAACTAATTCCAAAACATGCAGATTTGTATGTTTTGGACCATGTGTGTCGTTTGCTGCCTTACACAGACAGAACTGATTTTCAAAAAGCAACTTCAAGCAATTGCACCAGATTCTCTCTCTCTCTCTCTCTCTCTCTCTCTCTCTCTCTCTCTGTGTGTGTGTGTGTGTGGCAACTGGTGTGTGGTGTAGCTTTTGAGCCTGGGGTGTGTGAACTACATTTTTGATTTCTCAAGTTTGATTTCCATGGGCGTTGCCCTCCTGTCGGTGTTGGAGGCTTAGAGCTAAGGGTGGTGTCCTGCGTGCAGGCTTTCGGGGCAAGGATTGTGCTTTCGCCATCCTCTCCCCCTTCTCTCTCTCTCTCTCTTTACCGACTGGTGTGTAGTGTAGTTTTAGAGTGTGCGGCGTGTTAATACATTTCTCAGGTTTGATTCCTGTGGGCGTTTACCTCCTATCGGTTTTGGAGGCTTAGAGCTCAGGGTGGTGTCCTGTATGCAGGCTTTTAGGACAAGGATTGTGGTTTCGCCATTCTCTCTCTCTCTCTCTCTCTCTCTCTGCCAACTGGTGCGTAGCGTAGCTTTCAAGCCTGCGGCGTGTGAACTACATTTCTTATGTTTAATTCCCATGGGTGCTACCCTTCTGTAGTTGTTGGAGGCTTAGAGCTAAGGGTGGTCTCCTGCATGCAGGCTTTCAGGACAAGGGTTGTGGTTTCGCCATCCTCTCCCCCCTTCTCTCTCTTTCTTTCTTGCTCTCTCTCTCTCTCTCTCTCTCTCTCTCTCTCTCTCTCTCTCTCTCTCTCTCTCTCTCTCTCTCTCTCCCTAGATTATGGATAATAGAGATGACATGTATGTAATTTAACGAATATCTAAATATCTTCCCTCCTTAAAAAAACGTTGCGCATCGAGCAGAGCTACAGCGTTTAATGGGACTCTTAGTTTGGAAATCTAGAGAGTGTTTGATAATAATGGTGTGTTCCTAGGACACATTGTTAGTACTTATGTTTTAAGAATACCATGCTTTTCTTGGAACATGTATTCTAAGAGGGCGTTCAGTAGAATGTACCCCGAAGATTGATATTCATAGAACACTATTATATGTGTTTCATGAATCTACCCTAATTTATGTGGCAGTTCATAAAATAGTAACAAAGTGTTCTCATTGCCAAACAGTCTTAATATGTTCTTTCTACCAAACATCCTCTAATGTATTGTCAATGAAAAGAAACTAATGAAAAGAAACTATTACCTACTCAGTTCCAGTATTGAACCTCTCTAATTGAAGACGGCTAGGTTTGCCATATTCATCTACTATTTGTGCTATATATATATATATATATAGATACATCACACACACATACATACATGCACATATAGACAGTACTGATGGTAAAGAATCCTAATCAAGGAAGGAGTCACTTAATGGGGCCATCTTTCTACAAGGAGAACACGGGAGACACTACGGCCACGACACATGCACCATGTACTGAAAAGCTGCAAATACACCTGCACTAGTGGTTCATAGGCCCCAGGCATCCATATAGTAAACACCCATTAAGTCAAGCACCTACCTGCCCAAACTAAGCAACAACACCTATTACTATGATTTTGTGCACGAGTGAGACTGTTTTTGAGCTTCTTGAATTTGAATGAACCAACAGTTCATGTCTATGTATATATGTATATATATAACATATGAAAATATCATCTCCTAAACTAAGAAACTCTGAGAAGTTGGTGTTGGTGGTCTTATCTTGTTAGGTTAATAGCTTTCAAATGCATGCCAAACTTTATACCAAGAAAGCAATTTGCCATAAATTATAAGTCTGGCGCTTTCACTTCAAGCAAACAGGCCAGAACATTTAAGCAGATCAGGTTTCAGTTGTCAATCATCATTAATTCAAAAGTATCATGCTACCCACCACCCAAGGGACTTCTAGCTGTGTTGTCAAGTCTTCTTTATGACATATAAACCTTTGAAACTTGATGAGCAACATTCATATTTTTGCCCTTCAAATTTGACCAACTGTTCATTATCTTGTAAGATTTCCTGGAGCTTATAATTACCATGAACAGTTCGAGCAACAATAAACCTTAGATAAGATCATCACTAGATGAAACAACTGTAGCCTGCTTGGGACTCTCTCTCTCTACCTCTGCCCTCTTGCAACTGCTGAAAAATTATTGACAGAAAGATTTGGACCATCATTTTCACAAGGAATTCCAGTGGCTGCACCTGTGGCTGATGCCTTGGCAGCTTCATATCCACATCTTCTTCCCCACATGGAAGATTGCTGCACCTTTTGGTGATGGGACAATGGTGGGAATCTGTCACCAAGGGCTCCCAGTAGTGTTGCCATCTTAGCAGCCCTCTCTCTGGTCTCCTCTGGCCGAAGGGCCTTTCCCTTTTTTACCAAGAAGACAGGGCGGACCTAACCCGCCATCTTTATGTCCCTATCAATTATCCTTTCTTCTTTTTCTACAAGATCACGAGGTCCGTGAGGAACATGACAACCCAGCTCGGTGAATGATCTACTGAATTTCATTTTGAAGAGATCCTGCATCCTGGCCGTCCATCTCGTTCAACCATATTATTGATGCCGACAGTGGTCTACTAGCAGTGGCGAAGCCACATGGTGGCTGGTGTGGGCAGTTGCCCACACCAGCCCACAAGGTTTACTTATTTTTATGTTAATAATTTCGTATATTTGGTTGTTTATGTATATAGTGCCCCCACCATCTAAATTTTTGGCTCTGCTAGTGTCTACTAGCTTGCAGTACATCATCAATGCTAATAATGGCTGTTATTCTCCATAATTAAGGACACAATGATAAAGAAAATGATATTTTCTAGTCTGCTTTTGGTTTTGTATGTATGACCCATCAACATTTTTTTTCGGAAATTATTGCTATCATTTTTTAAAAGTAAAGTAGACAGAAAGTACCCTTCAGCTTGAGTGTCGTGATCTCAATTTTAACGGTTTAGAAAAATAATACCTTCAAGTCGACCAACTATGCTACGCCCCTTGAAGCTGAAGTGACTAACTTTTTCACTGAGTCAAGTGAAATATCTAAATTCATTAGGTAAAGGAAGTGGAGCTCCCATGTAGCGAAAGGAGGTGATTTGAATAGTTCTTTACGAATTACAATGAAACCTTTTGGGAGAGTAAACAAAGAAGGAAGCATCTTAGCACCTAGCATCCTCTCAACCAAATGGCACTCACTTAAACTTTGTACAAAAATTGTTGCAACAATTGGAATGATCATGTAAAGGACATCACATGACAAACCCAAAAAAGATTGACTTACATTATTCATAACCTTTTATAAGTATATAGAGCTATTACTTTTTCTTAGTCAATATAAACATATTCTAGTGCAGAACAATGTGTCAGTCCCTTAATATAGTGGACATGTTTATGGGCAAGCTTCTTGTCTACTTTTCTACTTCCAGGGAAAGAGTGAGTACATTTGCCAATAAAGAGAGAAAAAGGAATCTGCTCCATGTTAATACACACTTGCACGATAATAGATCTCTAAGGGACTTATTGACTCTTAATGTTTCTTGATATGCATGCTTTAGTATATGTAGATGTACGCACCACTTGTTATCTTCCATTGAATGATCATGGAAGGTCCCAAACAAAAAAAAGTGACTTAAGTTTTCCTCCGAACTAAGCCTTTGTTAAACCGGTGCTCGTCATTTTTACCGTCATTGGCGCAATGGACGGGCAAGGGGAGGTAAATGGCTAGTCTCCATTTCAAATCCCCAAGGCATCAATTTTCTATGCTGCAAAAAGACGGGTCACCATGTATCAGTTGAAGACAATAGAGGTGACACCCCAGGTACCAAAAGCAGGCCGCGGCTCTGTTCACCCAGAACTGATCACCTCTATGTTTATTTTTTTATGAAGAAAAATTACTTCCATGCCTCATAGTGGAATCTAGTTTCAATTGGACTATAAGAATCCAGGTCTGGCATCTAAGGAAGACGGAGTTAACACTAGTGAAATGCAATGATTTGAACAAGAAGTAGAGAAGGCAAACTTTTTTGTATAATATATGACTCGAAAACAGTGGCGGAGCCAGCGTAGGGCAGGTGTGGGCACCTGCCCACGCCAGCCCAAAATATTTTCAAGGTGACCGGTGGGGGTAACAGTGCCACTGCTATGTGTACTGAAGGCGTCTGCCCACGCCAGCCAATTTTTCAAGGTGCCTGCCCACGCCAGCCAATTTTTCTGGCTTCGCCACTGCTCGAAAACATATTGGAATGGTAGACGGCTAGTCTCTGTTTCGATCTCCTATGTCTTCAACCCTCATAACTGCAAAAAGAAAAAAAAGAAGAAGAGGGGAACACCGATATACAAATAGTGCATAACCAAGAGGGGAGCAGCCCTAGACCCTACCGAGACAAGGGGAAAGAGGGGGATTAGACTCTCGCTCACCCTAATGGAAACAATTAAAGTATCAATATGATAAAATCATGAAACTTTGATGTACTTAAAATAATCATTGCACCAGGCACTTTATATTTAACAAGATGAGTTACGGTTTTGAGCAATATTTTAAATTTATCCAACATAAAATAAACCGGCATAAATTTAGTAAGAAAATGAAATAAAGTAAATATTTGGCATGCAGTAACTGTTAGGATAGATGCTACTTTTAATTGACGAAAATGAACAAACTTATAACATTAAGTGGCGGCTATAACGTTTTTGAACAACAAAAAATGAACACAAACACGCTAAATCATCATAACCTACTTCAATTTGTTTCACACAAATGCTTATTTCTAAAGTTGACACATCGAGAGATTGGATAATCCACGAATTTTTATGAGAACAATTTCCATGAAATTACCTATACAACTTTGATGTTCCATATTTGTATATAACTAATATGGTAACTTAAAAGCTTTTATTTACGTCCTTTACATGAATATTGATATAATAAGCTATAATAGTTAGTTATAGACACGTTTGATAAATGACATCCATGCAGGCATTTTTTTTCTTATGCACTAGGACGTACCACATCTTTACATTTTTATAAGAATAAGTCATGCCATTCCTCGTTCTTGAGCTTAATTTATGTGATGTCACTGAAAAAGAAAAAATATTATCAAAATAAAGATTGTTTTTCGGTGAGCAAGAGGAGTATTTCATCTTATTGCTTAAAAGAAAACCAAAGTCTCCACCCAATCCTTGCCTTCATAGGATACACTGCTTCCGGTGCCCCAAAGTGCCAAGCCGCCATGCTTCATTGGCACATCGAAAACCCCTCATTTGCAACATAAAAGATTGATGCCATGAAGATTTGAAACGAAAACCTGCCAACTCTCACCCCAATGTTGTGCCAATGCTCTCGGGGACTAAAAATAAAGATTGTTGCTGTTGTACTTAATTTCTAATTCCTACATTGGTTCATATGAAAGCACGCACGATCTAGACAACATGAGAAAAAAAATGTATAGGTGTTTTTTTTTTCATACAACGCAAACAATCAACATGTTTAAGTTGAAACTTTTCGTAAATGAATCAATGACATACCTGTAGCACTGATTTAGCAAGCGCCAGAGATCTAGGCGCTCGTTTGGGCAGCGCCTAGCATGAGCAACTCCACCACAACAATAATTTAGTTTATATAAATACATTGACAACTAACTATTCAAGTATCAGCTCAAGTTGAAGGGTGTCCCGTTTTATCACTGACACTGACGCAGCTCAGGACCTCGAAGGCAGGAGGAATGGGGGGCCTTCGGGCTTCGCTTTGAGCAGTGGGATTGACCCTCTCACTCACTTGAAGTATCAGCAACATAAGAGTCGCCTAATTTGCATGAAGTGCTCATCTCAATCAGTCTAAAGGATAGCTTCAATGTATTCAAATAACTTCTTCTATTCTAAGGTTGAAAATTTATCAATGATCTTTTTTTTCATAATCAACCTTTTTTTCTAGAAAAATGTCACTTTTTCTTGCATTTCTCTATGTTAGCTATGAAATTAACGCACACTTGGCCTCTTAAACAAATAAAACCCTTAAAACCAACCTCACATTCAAGACCAATATGAATTTTAATTAACATTACTTTTTATAGGTTGACTTTAACCCCTCTGGCGTGAAGGAGTCATTCGATAATAATAATAGTTTGCTATTGTTATGTTACTATATCCCAAAAATAAAGGAAGATTTAATTAATACTATGGTGTAGTGATTCCATTAAATTTGCCCCATTTTTTCAGGTAAATTCGTGGTTTGGTAACAGACTGTTAATGTTGCTAAACAGCCATCAAAGAGGTGTTTGATGTCTTGGAATTTTGATTAAAGAATGAAAATTCCATAATCATGATTCCTCCTTAAACTGAAATGAAGTAAAAACTCTATGTACTGCATGAAACGATGTCAATCATCTTAATATTTATAAATTAATCAAATCATTGAGAGAAAACTTTATTGCCAAGACAATTATCGTTACCATACGCAGGGGAGGAGCCAGAAATTTTTTTTCATGAAACACTAAATATATAATTAACAAATTTTCAGTTGGCCTTGAGGCAGCGACTCGACTCGAGTCTCGTAGGACTTCTCCATGTAACTGGACTCAAGTCTACTGAAATCCCATATGTAAATTCAAAATTTTAGATTGAGCTCCATGGGGCGTGCACGCCACGGAGCCCCCACCCAACTATGCCCTTTTCAACACTATTTTTTTTTTACATTATTTTATGACACCATGCACAATTGTGGCCGCAACATGCGAATCATCTGAAATAATTAACCATAATCCATATCAGCCATTTGACACAATAATATATTGTTATCTTCCAGTAAATTTTTTATAAAAATTGAGAAACCCTGTTCAGAACAAAACCACCTATCATTAATGATCTGTTATGGGTGCCAAGAGAACCATATGTACCCATATAATTGGTTAGTAGTTCACTCTGTGGAGCAATTAATCTTGTTTGCTTTTGCACCATATGTGCAAAAAACTTTTTTTTTTGTTAGATTTTGATTGCTCTGCTAACTTTTTAAGCAACAAAACATATGTAATATTCACTTGGCCATGTTAAACAAATATAATTCACAGCAATTGCAGATTGGTTTGACATTAATTATTTTTTGGAAACTTGCAATACTCTTGTCAAGCTACTAAACAAGACCTTACTGTAATGGTTGCACCTTGTTTCTTATTTCTCATGTTTTTATCTGTAGTTAAAAAATGACTAAACAAACTTTTTCCACTACAAAAAATACTAAATTTTGAAAAGTTCAAGAAAGTATCCAATAGTGTAGACTTTATCGCAACTACTAAGATGCAGATTTTGTGTATTTAAGATTCTGGCACGCAAAATAAGCCGCTAAGTACATTTTTAAAACTGAATCGACACCACAAAAAACCGTGAACGAAATTTTTTTCACTGTACAGATATTGATAGTTCGGAAGATCGGTTGGTGACATTTTTTAAAAATATGTCGCGGTATCAGAATTAAGATTCAAAAATAGGACCCTTAAGTCTTAAATAGCTCTCTTCCAAGCAAACGTGGAAAATTTTCAAGTACGTATTTCATTTTTCCTCGAACCAAATAAGAGAGGGAAAGAGTAAAGACGGAATCGAACGACCGGGGAGCCAATCGAGGGGAAGAAGAAGAAGAAGAAGAAGAAGAAGAAGGAGGTGTGCTCTGCGAGGCTGCGGGGGAGGGAGGGAAATCTCTCTCTCTCTCTGTGCATACGCAGCACAAAAGGAAGAAGGAGAACGAGTTATTGAGAGAAAAGTATTGTCTACTGACAGACGAATGGCGAAGCGGCCTCTCAACCTCAACTGGAAGGAGTTGGCTCCGAGGATCAGCGAGGGGGGCGGTAGCGCCGGTAGTATGGAATTGGAGGTGGTGAACTCGTCAACGCGGTTCGCTGCCGGGTCGACCTGCGAGATGGACCAGAAGGACGGCAGTCCCGAGTTGTTGACGGACCATCAGCTCGATGAAAAGATCCAGAGGGCTCGACAATTGGTCGATGGCTTGAACTTGCCCGACGGAGGGAGGAAACTGCGGATCAGGCTCAAGTCTCTGGAAGAGGAAAAGGAGAGACGGAGATTGGAGAAGGTGTATCCTCTCTTCTTCATTCTTCACCAATCAATGGCCGTCGGGCTGGTTCTCCTTTCTTGTTTTTAGGTCTTTATTGCATGCACGATTTGGTTAGGGGTTCGTCTCTGCATGTTTATCATGAATCTAGCCCTTGGGAACTTGCTGTGGCGAATACAAGAAATTAAGAATATTGGAACTCTGTGCTGCATTATTTTTTCTTCACGAATCAATGGCCCTTGATTTGTTCATCTTTCTTCTGGCTTTTTGGGATTTACCGCAGTATCTTATTGATCCTGAAATCGACTCTGCACATCTATTCTGAATACAGTCTTTGAACAATTGATTTAATGAAATGCGAGAAGATAAGGATATTGAAAATTTGGATGCTCTTTTCTTTACTGCCATTGAAACAACAAAGTGGGTTGAGTAGGTGTTACCGGTGACCTGAGATTCCTCAACAGTGGATCTTAGGAGGTTCATCTTTTGACAAGACATGCTTCTGTATTTTTTCCTCCTTTCTTTTGAGAACCAGAGATGACGAACTGAAGGTCACTACCAGATTTAGCCATTAGTTATAGAGTTTACTTTCGCTTATCTGTTTTTGCGTGCTTCGTGGAGCATCTTCACTGAGGATTGTTGAGGGCATAAATATTTGAGGTTAATTACTGATAAGGACTGCTTTTCAAGTTCATTTATTAGGCTGTTTGAGTCAAGCTTAAATGCAATTACATTGTCAAAAGCCCTAGGTGTAGCCCAGGTGATCAGTGGGGCCTAAAACATAGGTAGGGCGGTGCATTAAGAGGTCGTTAGTGAAAAACCTCTGTTATCAACTTATAACAACAAAACAATTGAAATGCATGATCATGCTAATACATTAAACATTGCATCACATGATAATATACAGTGTTAAAAGTATGAAAAAAACAAACTTAATAGTTAATACAGTCAGAACAATTAAACTTTAAAGCTTATATAGCAGGAAGGGAGCAAGTTATAATTTGATTTCACTAATTTGCTACATTATAGAGCACGAAAAATCTTCTAAGTTCTTAAATACCACATCTTAAATCTCCAATTCTAATTTATAAACCTAAAATGCTAAACTAAAGTCTATAACTCCTAATCTATTTTTTAAGAGAAATATACATTCCCCATATAATCACATTTGCTTGTTAATTGATTTTCATGTAATTGTTTTTTATTATAATTCTAATAGACAAGAAAAAGTATTGGGAACATTAGTACATATATATGCAAAACTGTTAAAAACCTAAAACAACGTGTGAGTTACAAATACCGATATAATACATATGAACTATGACTCTAATTATAGTTATACACACAGACACACACTGTAACTATAGTTATATACTCATGCATATAATATCAGCTAAGTCACATCCTGTACTTCAGTAAGGTCCACGTATCCGTGTCGCTGTACCTGTACCTAAAATGGGTACTTAGACACACTTGGGTACCTTTTAGATCCGAACTGCGTAATTTTACTTTGATTTAATTTTTTCCACCTTACTTTTCATTATGTTCTTAGAGTTATTGTTCATTAACATATAATGTTTTTATTTATATCACTTGTTTATTAAAATGTTGCTTCTATTTCAAATCATGTGCAACATAAAAAGAATGAGGAAAATAAAATCTGCATAAATAAAGAAGAGAAAGAACAAGAGAAAAGAAAAGGAATCTGCCTCATATAACAAAAGGAGAAGAACAAAAGGAAGAAGGAGAAAATATATTTACTCTATTGAAGGAAAAAGTGCTTAGGCTGTTGAATGCTTAGGCAAGCTTAAGCGCCTTATGCAATGGCCTAGGCATTTTTCAAACGGCAGGTTCCTCGGAACAGCCAACATAGGCAACCACTCAGTGGTAGGGGCTTTGCTCTTGGGCTTACCTTTAACAAGGTTTAGTCCGAGAAGCCAAATGTTTATCATGAATTGTTTTTCCTTTATTGCTTGTGCTTCGAAGCGGTGAGTGTTTCTGCTGATGTATTATTTCCATCAAGATAAAGGTGCACTCTTGTACTTCTGTTTTTCGAATTTTATCATTTATTTGCATCTGAAATTGTCCCCATCCTCATCAGTTGCTCGGGAATTATGTGACTGACAAAAAAGGAAAGGTCAACCTTGACAGCTAAACTCTTAGGACTTGAGATTAGCAAAATAAAAATAGTGATTAATCATAAGTTCGTTAGTATCATGGTTTAAAATTATAAATGATTAGTTGTTGAAAGTAAACGGTTGGAACCTTATTCACAAACTAATGCCACATTTGGATACCTATCACTAGATAGCATATGGTTAATATTTATACTCTTCTGAATTGTTTTCTATAATTTTAATATGTTGTCTTTGATATTTTTTATTTTTTCTTACGAAACTTTCTTCTTTTACATATTTTAGTGCTTTCAGTTTCCAGGTTTTTTTTTCCAAGTTTTTTCTGAAAATCTATATTATTGTGCTATTGATCTCAATCTGCTATAGCTGAGACCAATAATTATGTGAAGCTTTGAACACTTGTCTGCAGATCTCTATTGCTACAAGTGCCAAATCATAATTGCTGACAAGGGATATTTATTGGGTTGGTCTCTCCAGAATTTGGCATCTGCATGAATATTTCTTTCTGTTCTATACCTGCTATTGTTTGAGGCTTTGAGCTTTTCTGTTTGCCTTTTGTGACACTTTATCTTACTCTCCAAAACAAAATAACCTCCTCTTCATCTCATGGAAAGAACTAAAATGCCTTTGTTTCCTGCTACAGCTCTCTTCCACACTGTCAGCTAGGTCTCTCATGGTCTCCTATTTGTTATATGTTGTATATAAGCAACATTTTGACAATCACAATTCACAATAATGCAACTTTCTTGCAGTCAAGCAATGTGTTTACCTGTGGGAGGTTTTTTTTGGGATTAGTTACTTGATTTAAATGAGCGGCACTGGTATGGCATGGTTGTCTTGGTTTATGATATCCAATCAAGTGGTTCCATTTTTTTTTTTCTTTTCGCAGGATTCCACTAGCTTTGAGCATTTCAGACAAACAAATCACCCAAGAAGCAAAGGTGAGAATTCAAAAATTGTTGCTGTTTATTCTAATGTCAAGTTATTAATGAAATTTAGAATGGGTTGTTTCTTTCCTTTTTTAAAAAAAAATTTCCTTTTCCTTCCTGAACATGTTTAAGGTTGTGGTTTTAATGTTGCTATTTTGGTTGCTAATCTAAAAATTACCATGTTCTGATTCAACTGTATACTTTAGAGAAAGGATAATGTACGACAGATGACTGAGTTGAATTGTGCTTCACTAAGTTGAGTTTCGTAACTGTTCTTCAGACAGTTATGATGTGTGCGGAACTCACACTGTCTGGATCATCAAAAGGTCCACTTAGATAATTAGATTAGTATAACAGTTTCCCCATATACCACCTGTATGTGTAGTATCTTTCTCTTGTATTGAGGCATGTTGTATAAGGTTCACTAAGTTATATATGTAGCCTTGCAACTCAGAATGAGGTGGATACCTCAGTTGTGTAATGTCTGATAAGGTATTCAGTCCCCAGTTTGGACCAATCCACTTATCCTAGAAACATGTAAGAGAAACATACAGAGAAATTGCATTGACTGCACAGGCGGTCATGGACTATGGTGGTGGTGTTGATATAATTCTCTTGATTTATGCTGGCAGATTTATGTTTGTGAATGTAAAAGGACATCCATTCACCTTAATTTCTAGCCACAGATATACTGAATTGCATTGACATTAAGTGAATGTGCTGGGGTCCTGCTTAGGTGATCCTGGTTATGCCTAACCGTTTTCCAGTTAGGATAAAAAAGACAGTTTGTTTGTATATATCTTCAATTTTTTTTACAAGATTTGCCTGCATTCTTGCTTAAAATACAACTGCAGTTCTGAATCTTCTGATCTTATTTTTTTCATGATTAGTAATTAAGTACGGAATGGAACAATTTTTTTGTTTTCTATAAGCTATCTACAGTATTATTCTTTCCAGTTGGTGGCAACTCTTAGAGTAGTTCACCAGCACAATGCTCCACCCTGCTTATTATTAAATGCTCATGCACACATTTCATCATAGCAAGTTCTGTGCTTTTGGTCTATGAATGGCTTCGACTTTCAGGTGACATAATTATGCACTTATGCTTGTTGTCGTGTTCTACCAAGTTCCAAATCTGTGATGTCTTTTGAGGTTGTCTACAGTTCAGATTCATATTTTCCTTGAACCCATTGAGCATTGTCTGTGATGTCATGGAGCTGGACATCCAAAAGAACAAGGAAAATTTTCAAATGACCACCAAGCTTTGTAGCTTAATTAATTTGCACACCAAATTTTTGGGGCTCTCGGATACCCTCCAAAATATTGGTTAGGTTAGCAAATAAAGCCCGAGTTAACTAAGACAAGGTCCTTCCATTACAATTACCTGAATGGGGAATTCTACCCAACAAATGAACAAAAAACTCTTCTAAAGTCTTCTTATCCCCCTAAAGGTAACTAAGACAAGGTCCTTCCATTACAATTACCTGAATGGGGAATTCTACCCAACAAATGAACAAAAAACTCTTCTAAGTCTTCTTATCCTTCTAAAGTCTTCTTATCCTCCTAACACAGGGAATACAATTACGTGTGTGTGTGTGTCTCTTGATAGATTCAAAGCCAATATTGGTTATGATAAAAGATTATAAGAAACAAACAATTTTCATATAAAGATAATGTGAATCAGGTCTTAATTTGGATCAGAAACAGATCTGGTTCCAAGTTGTTGAAGCATTAAGGAGAGCCTTGAGTTGAGCCTAGGGCCCTAGATCTTAGGCATGCTTCGGCTAGAGTAGGCATTTTAAGCTACATAGAAAAAGAAAAAGCAACACTAAGTGTTATATATAGTAATGTATGTAGACATACAAACAATCACATAGATATTGTTAAAATAATATAGAGTAGTTCAAATAAATACACTCACAGTCAGTCTGTCACATTGTGTCACACAAACACATGGATAGATATGTATATATATAAGAGCATTGGCTGGATTGGGCACATTGAGTGCTCTCCCATGGCCCAAAGAAAGGAAAACCAATAGCAATACATATTGTTAAAATGAACAACAAGACTAAAACATTTCTCAATGACAAAGTTAGAACTATCAACTTATAACAATGGGCACGTTGATTTGTTTGGGTGGCATGAAAACAGCATTTTCAGAAAAAATGGTTTTCTAAAAACGCTTTTTTCAAAAGAGACTGAAAAAACTACCCCGCTTAGGTTATTCACCTAAAACCATTTTTTGTCTAACCCACCCAAACATAAAAATGATGTTTTTCAAAACTCATTAAGAAAATCATTTTTACAAACTAGGTTTTTTGAAAAATCGTTTTTCCAACTTGTCGTCCAAACGCTACCTAAGTACATGGACACATATACATACTTTGAATGCCAAATCACGTGCAACAATTAAAAGTGGAAAAAGAAATTGTACAAAAAAAGTGTCGCAAAAGAAGGAAAAAGAAAGAATACAAAAAAAAAAGGAACAAAAACTTAGGTTGTCAAAGGAGAAAAGCCTAGGCATCCCAGACAATGTAAAGTTGTAAACATCTATTGTATTAGTCGCATGGATACAGTACAAACACAGTACTTCTAGAAAATGTGGATATGGGGACACGACACAATATATATATATTTTATATATATATAGATTTATATGAATTTATGCAAAAATTTCACAAATTCAAAATTAAAGCAAAATGATAGAAAAACATCTCATACACAACAGCAGAAGAGAACATTTTTGCCATAAAAAAAATCCAAATATGCAACTGAAATATAATAAGGCAACACCAAAGAGAATGAAATAATATTTTTCACAAATCTAATTGGTTGGAACTATTCTATAAAATGGTTCATTGGCTCGTGCAAGTTGACGAATTAAAACAAAATAATATAAGCTCTAAATGGTTCATTGTTGAAGTTTGCAGCCGTATTGTTCATCGGTGAACAAAAAATATAGAAATATAACAAGCGATACAGAAAAAAGCACAGCAGGAGTTGCTGATTTCTATATGCATATGCAGTTGCTGATCAGAAATATATGTTTCTTATGTGCATACCAGCATATGCAGATCAGTAATAATGCATCTGCAGGTCAGCAATATCAATAGAAATGAATACAATATAAACCGACAAAGCAGTGAGACATCAGCAGATAATTTGAAGCGCATCAAAAATATCAAATAGAAATGAATACAATAGAAATGAACACATCCGATAAGTAGAATATCAAATTTATGGAAGAATGGTTGGAAAAAAACGAGTTAACAACCCTAATCCCCAAAAAGGGGGAGATCAAACAATAAAAAGAAAAAAAAAGGAGAGAAAAAAATGGCCACTTACATCACCGCTGTCGGCTGCCGTCATCCACCACCAGTCTTTTGATACTTTATGCTGGGTGAAAGAGGGAATGAAAATGGAGGGAAAGGGGTTTGGGGGGGATCAGGCGACACCTTCCACTTTAAAAGATTTGGAAGAAAACAGCTTTTGGATTGGTTCCTACCTGGAACTGATCCAAAATGTGTCCTGATGTGTTGCCATACCTCTACTCCCATGTCACTGTGTTGACATGGTGAATCAGTGATCCATCAGCTGTATCCATGTCACTTAGATCCTCCTATGTGAGCCTAGTGCAAACTAGTTGAGATTTTGACAATTTAGATCTGATTTAAATCTTTACGGCTATGTTTTACTTTGGATTTGAAGCATATCTGACTTCATTTCTCATATAAGTATGCTATCAGTCCGTATTAGTTCCAATTTATCAAACTATATTCCAATTAAAGTTTCATTTTAATGACCGAAATGCTAAAATAATGATTTATTGCATATCCAACTAAACCTGTTTGAAAAGAATTGAAGCATTTAACCACTGCCAAAAGGTCCTTTGCATTATCTATTAGGATAATGTAATTTAACCTAATATATTACCATAAAAAGTAAAGCTCTAAGTTTCCTAAAAATAGAAACTTTTAACAATAAAATTCTAATCTAAGCAATGGAGTTAACCTAACCCATGATTGTTTTTGTCTTTGTCGCCAAACGCATGGGGAAATCTCAAAATTACATTTTTTTGGGTGTATATTTGAGTAAAGCCAGAATCTGTAGTTGGTATTGGAAATCTCTCAAAAAAATAGAGATACTTGTAGGTTTTTATTAGTATTGTAGTATTAGACCATTATGGCATCAATTTCCCTGTGTATATATATTGCTCGGGATTCTCTTTGATAGCCTGATTACTTCCGGTACTTTAGCAGCTGTGAGTGTTCTGTTACTACATTATTGTCTGCAATACTTTTGCAAATTGCATCATTTGGTACAGATTACATGCTAGTATTGGTTTGCTTTCCTTTTCCTTTTATTTTAACCATTGTAGGCCACATTTTCTATATTTAGATTCAACCTTATATGTCTTCATATTCCTGTAGACTCTTTACTTGCGTCGACCTCAAGTTCCTCAGTATCTTCCTCATCATCATCATTACCTTTCTTTGATGCATCTGGGGAAAGATTTGCAAAGGTGAGATGATTCTGGCCTATCCATTGAGCTATTTGTTTTTTCTCTTGGTGTCTTTGACAAAGTTTGGTGGGGTGGCTGAAGATTCCGGAATAACATGTTTATCTTATTTATCTGCTGTCAGCCAGATATTTGTACTGGAAGCTCAGGCGTTGCATTTGATGAAGAGCTTTCTCTTCTTAACTCTGCAAAGTTGACAGAACAGAATCAGTTTTCTGGGAAACCAAATGAAAGGGATAGCACTGGATGGTCTATGAGTATGGGGAATTCAATGCCATGCATCCCAAGTAGAGCCTCCATTGGTCAAGCTGGAAATAGGAAGGTTGTTGTGGCAAGCAACAGTTCTTTATGTCCTAGTCATTCTCTTACTCGATCAAAGCAAAATGATTCAGATGATATGCTTGACAGGTACATACAAAATATTTTATAACTAGCTTGTTTCAAATTTACTGTTGTCAATGTCAAAGAGTCAAAACTATAGTCACCTGAGTGTGCCACGTTTATTATCTATTTATGAATGTTGGGAATTTGAATGTACCTCTAACTAGCTTAAATCTGTTCAGTGTTGATTTGAAACCAGATACTGGAATATAGATATCTTGGTTAAAGACTCAAAGCTATTTTCTCTGACTTGCTTATGTTTCGCGTTGAAATATAACGATTAGGCTACCTTTGGTGGATCTAGAAAAATGAAGGTTGGTATCTCAGTCAGACTTGAAAATCTTACTGTGAGGCAAATATATAGTTACAACTTACAAATGGTTTTGGAAGTGTCTTTGGTTACAGATGATTCATTATTCTGTGTTCATTATAGCCTCTACAGTAGTTAAACAAGATAAATTCAAGAACTTTGTATTAGATCCACAGAGAAATGGTTATCTTTTTTTCATATGAAACAGTTGCAATGCGCTTAGAAGTACTCACTTTTTCATGTGAAATAGATAAGGAAATGGGTATGATAATAAGTGACTTTCAGTATCAATAAATCGGCCCGTCAAAGTATCAGATGATTCAGATGATATGTTTCTATCTGTAGAAATATTCATGAAATCTTGGTGTATCTTTAATAAAAACATATAATAAATATCAAGACATATGTATCTGAATTTTGAGCTCATTGTCTCATGTTAGAGCCTCCAATAAGTTGAATCAACTGTTATAAATATAGTTCATGGATTTTATTGGTGATGTTTCTATCAGGTACTTTTCATTGATGTTTTTTTTGTTGGGGAAAATCTTGGAAATTTCAAAAAAAAAAAGGAAAAATCCCAAAACAAATGAAAAGCTAAAATGAAGAGGCTAAATGAATTAAAATTTACTGATTAAGCAAATATGCTACTTACGATGCTTATAGTAGTTTGATTGTTATACATTAGATATTCACTTTGTCAATTGTTGTTTGTTACAAAAGTATCAACAAACCACTGTATAAAAATACTCAAAGTTCAAACTTCAAAGATACAACTTTCGAACTGCAATAGCTTCAAGCTTTTGTTTAAATGTTCGACTTTCAAAGCTTTTTTTTACAGCTTTGCCGCTGTTAAAAAATAACAAGCACATCCTTTAAGAAAGCCTTTTTTAAAAGAAACGACACCTTTGCTCATGTTAATAATGCAATATTGCAATATATTGTAAGAAATTCATTTTGGCTATGAATTGAAATCCCTCAGTATTAGCTAATAAAAACGTTTTATTTTGAGATAAAAACACAAGAAATTTGAAAATCTTGGCAACATTTGTGACTATGATTGGATCTTGATGTAGTTATATAACTTGTATTCTGATTGTTTGGATCTCACATGTTAGTAACATCTTTCTTCCATGTGATGACAGTTGCGAGAACTTAAAAGTGATAGTTTGCCTCTCTCTTGCTTAGCCCATAATGAGGATAGCTGACCCCACTAACTGATTAATGAAAACGTAGACTTATAACCTAAATTTGTTGCACGGAATCATTGTGCTGATTCTCACTTATTGCTGTGCCATCCACATAACCTTGTGGAGTTGGGTTTCTTCTGTAGAACTCAGCTTTTTGATGTTGTTATTGCTTATTAGCTCTTAGCAACAAAAGGATGCTATTGCTGGAACAAGAAATGCCTTTATTTGATCAAATATTACACAGAAGTTTTACAATGCACGATGACATTATCTTCCTGACAATAATTTGGCTTGTAATATTATCTCTTTTGTTATTTATATTGCATGGGGCTTCCTTTTGTAGGTTTATTAGTCAGTGGTAAAAAACACAGCATGCAAAGAGACTACAAATTCTAGGGTGTGACTGTGGGCAGTATAATTTTTATAATTTTTGTCGCATGTTTTTGTCCTATTATAGTAATATGGTTCTCTAGGATAAACGCCATCTGATTTCTTTGTGTTTTTTAAGCAGACGAAGGTCTTTGCGGATCCAAAACTCACAAAATTTGGCTAAAAGGAAGGTTTGAGTGCTGTCCAAATTACTTAAGACTGTTTCTATTATTTCAAGAATTCATGTTATGGTTGGTATCCTCTAGCTTGAATGGATGTACTTGCACCCTTTTAAACTTTTTTTTCTTGCCTTTCTTTGAGCATCATGTGTTCCGTTTTAGTGCCCATGAAATTTGATGGTGTGTCTCGTCTCATTTCATGCCATGTTGCATAGGTATTTGTGCAGGTTTGGAACAAAATGATGATTTTGTCGGAGAGGCTGGCCTAGCCAATAGGTGCAGCATAGGGGCTAGGCCTGCCTAGTTCGGACTAGGCCACCCTATTAGTCTCGTATTTAAGATTGAGAGAAATCTTCAAGTGCTTATAAGAGGGCTTATTAAGTGGTTAGTTATCTTGGTTCTTAGCCTTTTCAAGCTGCAACCGAACTGCTAGAAGGCGGGTTGGGATCCGCCAGACCTAGAGCCGAAGCATGAGAGTGAGTCGGGTCGTTACAGTGGTATCAAAGCACGGTTCAATACTCGGATATGGGGTCCTACACACGTGGACGCATGTGCTTTAAGGGGGTGGATTATAACACCCCAAAAATTCAGTGTTGTATTGAAGTTTGAGAGAAATCTTCAAGGGCTTATAAGAGGGGTTGTTAAATGGTTAGTTGTCATGGTTCCTAGCCTAGTCGTTATAATGGTACCTAAAAGAAAAAGAACAATGTGACTGGAAACTAATAAAATGCAATACAAAATGTTATATAAATTCTCAAATATGAAAGCATGCACAATCACATAATCATTTTTAAGAGGATATAAAAGTTGTTAAAATAATACAAAATAATTAAAAGAAATGTATGCACATAGGCACAGTAAGTCACACAACAACCCCCCCCCCCCAAAAAAAAAAAAAAAAATTATATATATATATATATATATGTGGTCAGAAGCATTAGGTGCAATATAGGTAAATGGCATTTTTATGATGATGTTGGCTAAATCGTATCTTTAATCACCTAGTTAGCATATTTTTTGTTCTGGCATACTTACATATGATCAGGACAGGTTGAGACCGTGATTCTGTTGGATGAAGATGATGTCGAACCTGTAAATAAATTATCTGTTGAGAAGGAGCCAATTAAGAGGTAACAACTTGATGGTATTTCTTCTGCCTTTGAATCTGTTCAACTAATACTTGGATTTGATGGTAAAGGCAGAGTTTGGAAACTAATCTTATGGTTCTTAAAATTGTAATTTCAGGGTTGAAGCTAAAATATATTACCCATCTAGGTTCGTACTTGATTCTACATGTCTTTCTTTCCTAAATTATAGACCATTGTCCGGCAGCTATTTGTTTGATTGTTTGCTATAAAAATGACAGATAGCATATCCTTTGATAATGTACTGGCAGGAACCATCCAGAGTGTGTTGAAATTTGTTACTCCGATATGGATTGCCTATCTCCTTGTACATACTTGTCTTCCCCAATTATGAATTTTTATATTCAGTAAGTATATCTGGAGTATTGGACCTATTGCTTTCCAGATTGCATGCTCACATTTCTTGTTTATATTGCTAAGCCGTGGTAGTCTCTGTTTTTTTCATAAGCAAAAGCTTTTGGTTTGCTCATTTTGTTCTCATACTTTTCAATCACAATGATCTGATATCTTTCCTCAAGTATTTCTCAAGCAAAGCGGTTCTAATATGTTGTCAAGTGTAACAGTAATTACTAGTTAGTTCCGCGGTATTAAATTTGTACTTGAACTCTTATTCTATTATTCTTTTGTGCTTTCTCCTTTAAGTGTAACAGTAATTACTAGTTAGTTCCGAGGTATTAAATTTGTACTTGAACTCTCATTCTATTATTCTTCTGTGCGTTCTCCTTTAAACTTAAATGTAGACTCGATGACTAAGCGTGATGATGAGAGACTCCATTTATTATCAAATCCAGGGGGAACCAACATTCTTTATGGGTCACGCCGCCTGCCCGCTGGCCAGGCGAATCGAAGTTCTCTTCCGGTCAACTGTCCAATGGACCGAACGCGTTCGAGTTATTGGGTTCGGCTCTTTCGAAACGAGGAGTTCCTTGCAGCATAGACATACTCCCAGATGGCATATGGCGTGACCACTTGTGGGGCCATCGGGACTGGAACGGGCGGAGCAGGATCTCTGTTGGATTGATTGGGAATCCATTGATTGATTCATAGTATCTATAGATATAGTGTGGACTTTTTCGAAGTAAGAATAAAGTAAAGAAAGAAGGATCTTTTGAATGACATAAACAATATGGATTTCTATCTTGGTCAGAGTACGATTTCTTCTTTGCCCCATAAGTGGGACCACCACTCAATAACATGTTGCCACCAGAAGCAGAACTTTGTATTTCTTCCAGAGAATCTCTTAATTGTTCCAGAGCAACTAGAAAGAGATTCTTTAACCCCAGAATTTCCTTTCTTCCTTTCCATCAAATCCTTTCCTTTCTTCCTTTCAAGAATCTCCTACCTTCAAAAGTACTAATGACATACACTTCCATTTGTAGTATGGAAAATGGCATACAATTGCAATTGATCCTGACCGAAATCGACCCTCGCAGATAAATAATATAAAAAAATAAAATAAAATAAAAGGTTGCAATTCCTATCTCAGTCGATTTCGAACTGCTGCTGAATCCATGGGCAGGCAAGAGACAACCTGGCGAACTGAAACATCTTAGTAGCGGAATTTTTTATTATTGTTTTATGTGGTCAATACTTTAGTGAGATTGAAAGGAAAAGGCTGAAATTTATTTTCCTTTGGTCATCACATGATATACCTTCAAATGTTGGCGAAATGTTCAATTGAGTTTACGTAAAATGTAGCTTGAAATTTGGGAAGAACATAGTTGATTAAAAAGGCAGATGTGAAGGATAAGAGTAGAGCATGATATGTTGTGTTCTTTATGCTCTGGTGATCTGGGGTTCAGTTCATAGTTTAGCAAATAACTTGCTTAAATTAAGTGGGAGCTTGCTTCCAACAAGGAGGATGATCGTGAACAGTAGGTTATATGTCTGTACGAGTGCATTGTATATCTTATAACCTGCATAAGTTTCAAAATCAGCACATGATAATGCTGAAGAAATTAAGATGCATATATTCCATAATGGAGGTTTATTTGTGTGACTGCAACCAAATACACACAAAAACTGAACTCAGTGCTTCCAAATGGGTTGCCAAGTTGAGACAAAAGAATAAAATAACCCCACACCAATACATTCTTTGAAAGTTCTGAAACTAATTTGGTCTGTCGCTCTCACGCCTGTCATTACTATCAGGGTGTTTGTGGCTTCAAATAGCTTCTACATTTAATTTAATGATGGAAACGACAGGTTGACGAATCCACTTTAATTGATAAGACAATAAAAAATGGCAGTAAACTCAAAGAGAAAGGGACAGAAAGCAAGGAGAGGAAGAAAAAGTATGCACTTATAGATAACTGACAACACTACCACTGGAGCTCTACATAGGGCAACATGGAAGGGTTGTAAGCTAGTGAGATACTCCTGTGAAACGAATTTCTTATTGTGTTCAATGAACTGGAAAATGGTTGCTATTCTGATCAGTACGAGATCATAAGGAAATGGAACATTGACTGCTATGAAGATCATGAGGACTGATACCATAGGCATCATTGGCCATCTAGCATGTACCATGTAGAGTGTTAAGTAGCTTGTGGGGGATAGGGGTGAGTCTTTGAATGCCAACCGTACATGTTTATGTTATATGTTTCTTCATGAGCTTTTTGCTGGTCTCTCTCTCGCCTTCTCTCTCCATGGTGATGTTTGGCATTTTTCTTTTGGGTTCCTGAAAAAGCTATGACTGAATGCTCTGTAGGTAAATATGTTGGAATTCTATTTTGCCATTTTAATAAAGATGAGGACTTAGTGAGAAGAACTTTGTTGACTTGTTTTATTTCATGTTGTCTTTGCTAACTTGAGTAGATACCTTCAGAAGATGCAATCTCAGACTGGGAAGGTACGAAAAGATTACCAGTTTTTCAATACATATTTCTACAATAAGATGGTGGAAGCACTGTCATACAAGGTTTGTTTATTTTAAGTTTTCCTCTAAATGTATGTAGTCTACTTGTGTTCATTGCCAAGCTAGAAAGTGAAAATTCAAAGTCGAAATGCAGTTTTTTTTTTCTACTCTTAGAAGTTTTCTGATTCTTGGTGTTTTACTTTGCTTTGGTCGAACCATGACTTTCTGGAGATAAGTGAAGTTTCAATATGCAAACATGAATATAATGATATAAAATATATGTTCAAAAAGAAAAACTTTATGTTTAAACTTTATGTTTTAGGAGGCTCTTAGCAATATTAAAGAGTTATAACACTCTTTAATATTTTCTTTATTTCTTAATGAGTTATTTTGTAAATCCTGTTTCTACCCTAATCTCTTTTATAAGAGAGATTAGGGTTATCGTAAGAATCAAGTGTTTTACGTTTTGCTCTCTCGCACGGCTGCCTCTCTCTCTCCTTTCTTCTCTGCTGCAACATGGTATCAGAGCCACGCCACAGACTGGACTGACGACGTGGACCAAACAGCCGGCGTGCGGGCAGAGGACGACCATACATCTGCCGACGTGAAACACACAGCCGGCGCGTGGGAGTGGCGCACACAGTCAGCGATTTCAGTCGTCTTTCAGGCTTGATTTCTTCCGCTCCCTCCGTTTCTTTCTCCTTCACCTCTCGGCTGTTCTAGTTGCTGTTTTCCAGCAACGGAACAGTTGTGGAGGAGTCTATTCACGTTTGGAAAGATGCGTGAATAGACTCCAGCCGTGGATCCTTTTTTTTTGAAATATATATAGAGAATCGCAGCCAAGTGGAGGACTGCTATCTATGAAGTCGATTGCAAGTTTATTTGCCGTGGATCTTTTCAGAAATATATAGAAAATCGCAGCCAAGTGGAGGACTGCTATC
>JAANDH010000230.1:128439-150879 GCA_011799765.1 Nymphaea thermarum | reverse complement strand
CAGTAGTAGATGAGTCTTTATCTTCTTCTCAGCCTGAGACAGTGACTGTGAGTATAAATAAGTCAGAGTATGAGGACTTCCTAGCACACAGATCTATGCAGCCATCGGCCTCCACAGTTATGACTGACAGTGCTATGTCTGTTGACACTATCTCACATGATACAGGTACTACTTGGATTATTGATTCAGGGGCATCAAGTCACTTTTGTAGTAAGCCTTCTATGTTTACTGTCCTATACTCACTACCTCAGATACGTCATGTGAGACTTGCAGATGGCAGATTGTCACCCGTTATGGGATATGGAGATATCAAAGTCTCTCAATCTATGACTATTCCCAATGTGTTATATGCTCCTAAGTTTCCCACAAATTTGTTATCTGTTGGACAATTGGTGAATGATTTACATTGTCGTGTTACGTTTGACTCTGGTTTATGTTCATTTCAGGACTTGCCAACTGGGAAGACGATTGGTAGAGGGTATGAGAAAGGGGGCATCTACTTCCTGTCGGACTCCGTGGGTACTGCAGCATCTTCGATCACATCGTTGTCCTCCTCGTTCCAGTGGCATCTCAGACTTGGTCACCCTTCTGCCTCCAAACTCCGTCATCTTCTTCCACATCTCTCCTTACCAGAGTCATTCCAGTGTGAAGCCTGTCAACTTGGCAAACACACTCGTAGTAGTTATTCATCGAGTCTTAGTCCGTCTAGTTGTGGACCTTTTGAACTTCTTCATGTTGATGTGTGGGGTCCTAGCAGAGTTGCTAGTAGGTCAAAGTTTCGTTATTTTCTTGTCATTGTAGATGATTATTCTCGAGTCACCTGGGTTTTCCTTTTGAAGGAAAGGTCTGAAGTCGTATGTACTTTCAAAAATCTTATTATTGAAATAAAGACCCAGTTTGGTATTCTTGTTAAAAACATTCGCACTGATAATGCTCTTGAGTTTAAGGCATCTACCTTGATGAAGTTTTACACAGATAATGACATTTCTCCTCAATTTACCTGTCCCCATACTTCCCAGCAAAATGGAATAGTTGAGCGAAAACATCGCCAACTTTTAAATGTAGCTCGGTCCCTTATGTTTCATACTAATCTCCCTGCATATTTTTGGGGAGATGCTATTCTTACTGCTTGCTACTTGACCAACCGTTTACCCTCGTCCTCCATTGATAACCAGATCCCCATTAAACTTGTGCACCCAAAGAGATCCTTGTTTCTAGTGGCTCCCAAAGTATTTGGTTGCACATGCTTTGTTCACATTCTTGGACCCACACGTGACAAATTGGGAGCCCAAGCCATTAAATGTATTTTCATTGGCTACTCCAGAAACCATAAAGGCTACAAATGTTTTGATCCCTTGACTCGAAAAGAATATATCAGTGCGGATGTCACATTCTTTGAGTCTCAACCTTATTATAGCCTCACTCCTATATCTACTGAGATGCCACGGCCTCCAAACCCACTACCTATTCCTCCTATTCCTTTGGAGTCGTTCCCTTGTGAATCTCCTTCGTCTGTTGTGTCCAAGTTTCGTGATCCACCACTGGTCTACACACGTCGACAGGAACCCTCTCATAATCCTTTGCCAACCGTTTCTCAGGAGGTAAGTACACCTGAAATGCATAGCCCTACTCTTTCTGATCCTTGTGAAGACTTACCTATTGCTCTTCGCAAAGGCAGGCGGCAATGTACGTTACATCCTATATCTCATTTTGTGTCTACCGATGGGGTTGGTAAAAATATGCAACAATTCATTCATGCTTTGGCTGCTCATACAGTTCCTACATGTCACCAGCAGGCTTTATTAGACACCCAATGGAGACGGGCTATGCAAGATGAGATGGATGCCCTAGTGCAGAGGGGGACTTGGGAACTTGTTGAACCTCCTCCTCGATGTGATATTGTTGGCTCAAAGTGGGTATTCACAGTTAAGTATAATTCTGATGGTTCTTTGGAACGATACAAAGCTCGATTGGTTGCTAAGGGCTACACGCAGACCTATGGTGTGGATTTCTTTGAGACCTTCTCTCCAGTTGCTCGGTTGGGAACCATTCGTCTTATTATTTCTGTGGCTGTCCACCATGATTGGTACATGTATCAACTGGATGTTAAAAACGCCTTTCTGTATGGTGATCTTGATGAGACTGTCTATATGCAACAACCACCAGGATTTGAAAGACAGGGGGAGTGTGGAAAAGTGTGCAAGCTGAAGAAAGCTATCTATGGACTCAAACAGAGTCCTCGTGCGTGGTTTCACAAGTTTTCCGAGGTAGTCTCACAGTGTGGCTTTGTCAGATCTCCTCTTGATCATTCTTTGTTTATTAAGAAGGCTTCCAGAGGTATAACTGTTCTCGTGGTCTATGTTGNCATATTGAAGTGGATTGCCATTACATTCGGGATCTCGTTCAAGCAGGAACCATTGCCACTGTTCATGTTCCTTCAGAAGATCAAGCTGCGGATATCTTCACCAAAGCTCTCCCTATTGGTGATTTCTCTAGATGTTGTGACAAGCTGAGCATGTTTAATATGTATGCTCCAGCTTGAGGGGGAGTGTTGAAAAAGAAAAACTTTATGTTTAAACTTTATGTTTTAGGAGGCTCTTAGCAATATTAAAGAGTTATAACACTCTTTAATATTTTCTTTATTTCTTAATGAGTTATTTTGTAAATCCTGTTTCTACCCTAATCTCTTTTATAAGAGAGATTAGGGTTATCGTAAGAATCAAGTGTTTTACGTTTTGCTCTCTCGCACGGCTGCCTCTCTCTCTCCTTTCTTCTCCGCTGCAACACCGCTGCAACAATATACATGATTCATGCTTCATCAATCAACATTGTGCTGCAAAGTAAAATGAAATTGTTTATTCCTAGGAATGGTTGGGGGAAAGAAGGGGAGGATGGTGTCAAAGATGACCTAGCGCACTCTTGTTTTTCCCATATCTAATCCTATATTGTTGGCTATTCTGATATTTCAGCCTAACCTTAAAGAAATCTATCCTTTTTGTATAAGAATGTTATAGAAAAGGATATTGGCCCTGTATCGGTATCATCTGATACATATAGTTGACATATCAGCCTGTATTGCCTTATTTTTCAGTTTGTGAATTTTGAAAAATAATGTAAAATATTTTAAATTGATTTTAAAAATGAAAAAGTTAAAAAGATAAAAAAAAAATCACAATTAAACAGGGTTGGATTTGTCAGCTGCCTAGAAACTCAGGGATGAATTTGAAAAAGGGCCTTCTTTAATACTAGATGGAAAAGAGTTGGTAAAGTTATATTGACTTATACCTAGTGGATAAATTTGACCTCATCTGCCTCATTATGCTTTGATGCAAACAATACGAGACATAGTCCTATGTGCACCTATGTGTGGACAGATTTAGTATATAGTTGACTGTACTAAGATACTTGGCACTTCTGGTCATTGAATTTGGTGGGTGCTGAATCTACACCTGTGCAATCACCTGTATGTGTGTCAACGTCAATAACCTCTTTAAAGAGTCTATGGTACATGGCTCCTAGATGAATGTAGACATGTTTCTTAATTTTCGTGTGCAATCTTATATTTTATTTCTAAAAGTATCCTTTTTGATAGACACTTACTGAAGAAAGTGAAAGTTTAATGAAGATGACCCTACTGCTAAACTTCTTTTTTGCTTTTCAATGAGCATGTGGATACGTGGTACACTTTGATCAACTAAATTTGTTATCTAGACTATAACAATTGCAAAAAGGAGACATTCTATCAACATTTCCAAAAAATTGTCATTTATATAATGGAATAAACATTCAGTCCAAAAGATGTTTTCACGTTGATCTTGTGAGTCCAAAAGATATTTTCACGTTGATCTTGTAATCGAGATGGTGACATGTTGGTTTAGGTTGACATGATAGTCAGTATGTTAACAAATTATTTTCTGTAAGCCAGGGAAACAAAGATGATGATTCATTTGTGAAGCTTAGGAGGTGGTGGAAGGGGATCAATATATTTGAAAAGTCATTCATATTTCTGCCCATACATTCGGAGTATGTCTCCATGTTTATGTTTCAGTTATTTTTTATTGTTTTCCTCCATGTATGATATTTAAGATGCCATCATGTTGTCTTTTCATAATTCTCTACTTATCTCATTATCCTGTCTCACTTGAGTGGAGGTCCTAATGATGTTCCATTTTATTCTTATGATAATGTGGTGCAAGGCAAAGGCCTTTCAACCTGCTAATTGATTTTCTTGGAAGAGACAAATCGTCTCAATCCTACATATTTTGGAGTACTTGGTCCTTAGTACCAAATAGTCTGGTTTCTTAGTGTACTTCACACAACTATGCAGGCATGAAATATAAGAATACTCTCTCTTTGACAATTGCAAGGACATGTGAGCCTTTTCCATTGTCAAGTCATGTCAGCTGACCCCAGCTAGGCCTGTTTTCTTAACAGGAAGATCTTGACAGTGAAATATAAACTGAAGAATTGGCAAATTATATTTTACCATTTAGATGAGCAGTTTGTATCTTTTTGTGTTTTGCTGTTCCGCTCTTGATTCCTCCTGTGATTCCTTCTGCACATATCTGCAAATGTTCTAAGTTTTGCTGGTTATCCATGTTATATTATTTTTATGTATTGATAAAATTGAACTTATCCAGATGCTTGTTTGGTTCAGCAGTTTTTTATGCATTATTCTGTATGGGTAGATAGAGCCAACATATATAAAATGCCTAAGGACAAGATTTTATGTTTGTAAATTCGTTACTTACCTAGCATGAATTAAAAATTGCAGTAAACATTCTTTGCAGCTAGCCTATGGAGAGACTAAACGTTCAGTGTAATTGGGAAATCTAGCAAACTGCTGGTACCTTTTGTTCCTTCTGTAATTCAGTCTTGTACTTCGGTGCAGCCTTCATGGCTTCAACTATTGATTCAAGTGCTATCAGCAAAAAAAAAAAAAGGAAGAAGGTAATAAAATTTTAAATTTTATGATGTTAAAACTAAAAAATGACTTAACAATTAGATAGTAATAGAAAAGATCAATAATGAGAAATGGGTTCATTGTTCAAGATCAATAACAATAATGAGGGTTTGAAAGTTTACAAAACTAAGCTTCTTCAGAAGATCTTATAAAAGTATATGGAGAAAAACATTTTTGATCTATGACTGGAAGTTTTGGGGCACAATGTGCTATAGAATTTTGGCTTCGTACATATCAACCTGAAAACTGTCCCATAAGCTATACAAAAAATATGTTGGATTTGATCAAACACCCACTATCATGTAAATATGCATAAATGTACATATGGATACAGGGTTCCAACTGGCAAGTTCAGAATATCATTTTTGGAGGTGATGCTTTGCATGCCAGAGTTTGAGGTTGCACCGAAACATATACTAGTTAAGAAGGCGGTTTTGTTTCTGGTTCGAAGCATCTTTCTCGTAAGTGATAATAATGCATGTCCAAGTTAGATAATTAACTGATAAGACTAGCTGGAATTGGATCCACATCTGGTTCAGATCCACACGAAGCTTACGTCATTGTGATGGGCATGTTTTTGTAACAAAGGGTATTTTTGACCCATGTAATTTTGTATCCTACCCTGATTAAAAGAATAGAAAAATGTCACACCCCTACTGTGGTTGGTCTTGTGACTTTTCCTTTGTCTCCTTTTCTCTTTTTCTTTCCAAAATACTCTGAGTTGGAAAATCAGATTTGTCAAAATCCAACATGCAGTTGGAGCATAGGTTGTGAGTTCTTTCATAAGTTATGCCCAAAAAGATTTAGTTCCGAGAATCTGAAATCCCTTATTTCTTCTTTGTTATTTCCATCCTGTTCATTGTTTCCTTCTTCTTCTTCTTCTTCTTCCTTATTTTATTTCTTGTATTCTGTTCTTATTATTAATTCCGCAGCAAACCCATATTGTTCTGCTGTCAGGTTTTTGTTTTAATTCTCTTGTTGGGTTTTCTGAAAACCTTAGTTTCTTCAATATTAATCATGGGTTTTTCAAAAGCTTCAATTTTTTTTCTCTTTTCTAAAAGGTTAAAATCCTAATTCTGGTTTAGTTCTTCTTCTTCTTCTTACTCTTTGGAAACCCTAATTTGATACATCTTTGAGTGGTTTTTGAGTCTTTTGACTAACACGTCTTGATCTCATAAATCAAGACGTGCTTTCCATCATCTAATCTTATTTTCTCAGCCCTTTTTTTCTTCATTAAAATTAAATTTGACCTTCTTTTTCATCTTTCTTTGGATTTCAAAGGCCAATATTCAGTTTCTTTGCATGAATATACATAAAGATTCTGCATTATTGCAGTTTCTTTAGATAAGCACAAGATTCAGGATGAAATTGTAGCAATGTTGATTCAGAAAAAAGAGAAAAAAGGAAGGATGCTCATCGCTTCAGGAAAATGCATTCTGACCTCCTGATGTTTCTAAATATTGTTGATCTTCATATATGCTTCTGGCTAAAATCTGAAGTTCCCCTTATTCATAAATTGTTTTTGTTTCTTATTCTCTCATTATTTTTTTACTTTACATGGGTTTCTGTTTCCTCCTATGCTGGTCTTGCCTCAAATTTCCTTAGTCAACTTGTGTCTGAAAAAGTTTAATTATTTCAATTTTCTGATTGGAAGAGACAAACTGTTCCAGTAAAGAGAGTATTGCCTGTGGATATTGTGCATATCACTCTATTTCTCACATTAAAAATCTTGCCATATCTTTGTCAAAATCTTTCATCAACGCCTCATGTTTTTGTTCCCAAAACAAGAAGAATATTGTCTCTATTTCTAAACATGGATGACACAAATTCTTATTTCATATTTCATGTTCTGTAAAGAGATAAACTATTCAAGTAAAGGCAATATTGTCCCCAGATATGGTGCACCACTTTACTGCTCACAGTGAAAATGTTGTCATACCTGTTAAAATAGTTCATCAATTTGTCTCATGTTCTTGGCCCCACTATAAAAAAAATATTGTCTGAAAGAGGCGAGAGAGAGAGAAAGGGAGAGAGAGAACGTCGACAGCCACCATGGAGGCTTGAGGGTTTCAACTTTCAAGAGACCCTTGGGAGTTGCCAAGGGTTTCAGCAAAAGGAGTGAGAGCTCACTTGGTGGCCTGCATGGTTGAAAGAAAGAGAGGGAGGAGAGGAAACAAAAAAGAAGGCTTATAAATATATACTGTTGGGCCTTCAAGACCTGACAGCCGCCTGTTTTGTTGTTTTATTGATTCAAGCCAGGCCCGATGAATTTGGGCCTGTGGGTTGCCAATGTGGCCTGGGCCCAGTCTGATGCCCACCCTTAATATTATTACTTATGTAGTTGTTGATTAGGCAAAGAATTCAGATGATTGAAGATCAGTTTCAGGCTGTTGCATATTTCTTGGTCAGAACCTTATATCTTGTTGTAGTAAAAAACAAAAAGTTGTTGCAATATCAAGTAAAGTGGAATATAGGTCTATGGCTGCTGTTACAACTGAATCCACATGAGTCAAACATTTATTGAAGAATCTGTTATAAGTTACTATTATTATGTGATAACTCAAGTACCACAAAGCCCTTTTTTTGTTCGATTCACCGCAGTCACACAAAGCATATTGTGATTGGTCAATATTTGATTAGTCAAACGGTTGAAGACAAGAGGCCTGATTATGTTCACATGGAAAATCAAGTGGCTGATTTATTCACAAAGGGTTTAACAATGTGTTGGGGATTGGGGTTTGCATTGGTATATTAAACTACATAAATATTCTCTTACCTTCTCCCTGTCTTGCTACTACCGATTGACATCTTTCCATCTTCACTATTATGCTCAGAATGTTTAGTATGTATTCATGAAGATGGAAAACATCCAGCTATTTGTGACATACTGTTAAAGAATGTTATGCCTCCATTTGTAGTTCATGTCACTGTTATCTAAAAGCTTCTCATGTTCATAACGTAGTATTAAAGCATGTCATGTTCATAACATAGTATGTTGCCTATGATGTCCGAGTAAGCTTTGCCTTTTATTTGTTTCTAGATCTGTTGGGTACGTGTGCTGCATTAAAGTTGGCTGTATCTAAGTTCTTATGTAATTCCTTACATGGTTTTTTCATTATGATTTGAAAAACTGGATTAGTGAACACTGGAGTTTGGTGATTATTTGCATCCCAGCAAAGGAAGACGAACAAGGGCCCATTATACTTCATCTGGATTCACTAGGACTTCATAATAGCAGCCTAATCTTTTGGAACATTGAAAGGTATCTTCATATATCACCTTTTCTCCTTTGTTACTTCAGAAAATTTTGCTGATCTGAAATGCACTTTTTTCTGTTCTCTTGATCTCCATCGTGTCCCCTCTATGAATTTGTTGATGAAAAAATGGACACCATGATAACTATTGTATTTTCTTCTTCTTTTTTCGAATGCCAAGCTAAGGGAACTGATGGTTTGAGTGCATGATCCTTGGTTAGCGCGTTTACTTAATGGTCCAGCTACTGCATTTGGGCTGCCTCTCATGTTGTATTTGACAAATTGATATGTTAGGCAGCTGCTTTCTTTTCTTTTTGCTATTTAGTTCAATCATTTATAGAGAGGAAAATGTTTTTGTTTTGATACGGGCATGGATACACTTAGCTTGGCACGAAAAATTTATAATATAATTTGTCAAAAAAGTGGGTCTTAATAAAAAAAATTATAAGAAGTACGCATCTGGGTCTTCAGGACAACCTATAGAAGTATGCATGTCCTGGAAAGTTTTAAGCGTAAGGGCTTCTGGAGCTTAATAAGTGACCTGATGGTTTTGTTTTTATTTTGCGGTGCTAAAAACCATCACAAATGATGCTTTTGGTCGCTAAAAACTGTGGCCAGCCGACTGCTGTTGCCCAATGCACCATTTACGATGGTTTTTAGCATTGCTAAAAAAAACACACACACACATCTGGCTATAGAGGTTGTTTGGCTTATATATATATATAATTTTAAGTAAACATGTGTATTTGTTATCATATTCATAAAACAAAAATACCAAAAATCATTTTGCTACATCGAAGCCATGTCTAGGACCCATACCTATACCTATGTCCAACCCATTGTCACACAAAAACGTGTACGGGTATTATACGGCGATGAATTTCTTGGGTATAATACGGCAAAGTTGTATATCTCGGGAATAAAACGGGAAAATCTCGGCAAATTTTTAAAAAATTTAAAACATTTAATAAATCATAAAAATCATAAAAAAACCAAAAATCATAAAAAATATGAAAAAACGCGTATAATACGTGTTTTTTCACGTTTTTTTTATTTTCTGATGTTTTTTTGAAAAAGATGTGTTTTGTACGGGTATTATACGGCTGACTATGTTTTGGCGTATTATACGCGTATTTTTCCAATAAGACACGTTTTTTTGTGACAGTATCGTCACTCCAACCATGTTGACACTGGTGCGGCGCCCTTCCTGGCGAGTCCATGTGGCATAGTTGATGATCCAAGATTACCGCAATTCATTGTTGGTACAAGACAGACTTAAGTAATGGATGTAGGGTTGCTTTATAATGGGAATGAACTTGTCTCTAACCAAATTTACCTTTCTGACAACTTGATATTGCACAAAATTGGTTCGACTCAGTAGTTTCCGACTCTCTTGTGACATACATCTCTTGTTGTAAGTGCTTTCTGATTATCAAGTTGTATGTGGTGCGGCATACTTGTGTTGTTTTTCGCATTTGAGGGAAAAACGTCTTGTGGACAAATATTGATGCAAAGGCCTGCTCTTGTCTAGTCATTTTGCAAAAGAATGTTGTTGCCATCTCAACCTTTGTTCTTGTGTGTTCCTTTGTTTTAACTTGGATTCGTCACCTTTGGTCTCCTGCTATATTCTGTTATTTTTACTTGTGACCAAAAACTCAACTCCCCACGTGGTCAAGCTCTGCTATACTGTTAAGCCTTTCCTGTTTTGACTTACAAAGGTTGTTATCATTTCTTAGATACCTGGAAAAGGAATGGGAGCACTTGAAGGATGGATTGTCTCTTCCAAATTTTCCCATCTCCTATAGAGTTTGGAGGCAGCTTCCTTCCAAGATAAGGAGCAGGGTAATAGAGGTACTTTTATAACAGAGTTCTAGTTTCACTAACATGCAGCGTGCCTTCTTCTATTTGTTTTTATTTTGTGTCTGTACCTTCTTTCTTCATGGAAATTTAGGCCTCTAGTCTATTGGGTTACAGACATGACATATTTCATTTGATTTTTTTTTTCTTTTTGGTATGTTTAATGTGCAGGACATGGTTATGAGATTTTTTGTGAAAATTATCTTGTATGTTGTTTGTTATGCATGCTATGTCTGATGGGTGCAGATCAGGCCATCCTCTGTGGCTTATCAATGTGAGACACCAAGGTGGCTAGGGGCATATGTGTGGGCTCCAGTGCATGTATGAAACAATAAGTGATCTGATGTGTGTGCGTGTGTGGGCATGCCCTTGTGCACCCATGTCTTGATTTTCCAAAACTTATTCGAGCCTTTGTGCTGTATCTCGGCAGTGAATCCTGCCCATGTGGGTTGAACATTTTCTGTATTGATGAATAACAGTGTTTGGCAACTAACAGGCGAACTGTGAATAGGGCCAGATGCAAGAGAGGCCTGTCCTTGAGCTTCACACTGCGAGCATCGTAGTTACTACTATTTCAGATGATTTTGCCTATGCACTTGTTTGATCTGTTATGTGTGGCTTACCTCATTGAGATGATGAACCAGCAACTTCACAAGACACATACGTGTTTCAGTGATAGCCCTTCCTGCTGCACTACTTAGCTTGTAATCATTTAAAATGCCCAGGAACTGCTTACCATATTATGTATGATCTCTTACAGGTCCCTCAGCAGAACAACCCTTATGATTGTGGCCTCTTTGTACTTTACTTTATTCAAAGATTCATAGAAGATGCACCTGAAAGAGTTAGGATGAAAGATCTAGCTATGGTATGTCATTGATCTTGTTGTCTTTGCTTTATGTTCCCAACCATTGTCTCATGCAAGTTTTGACCAAATTATTCAGTTTGGTAGGAAGTGGTTCGAGCCTGAAGAGGCCTCTGGACTGCGAGAGCATTTGAAACGATTGCTTCAGAATGAATTTGAAGGTGCTAGACTTGTGGCTTGTGATGAATCACCTTAAAAGGTTGGCTAAGTTAACAATGGGTAATTTGATTACGTAATGTAATATATGTAAATTGACTGAGGGATTTTGCAAACTGCATGATGTATATATTTTTTCACGTTCAATTCTTGACCAGGGGTCTTTGGTCGTTTTTGCTTGATTTTGTCATGGTGCGGGTGTTTTTTGTTATCAGGAGGAAGACATGTACAGAAGATGTAGCAGCTGTTGTCTGCTTCGACTTGCTCACATTCTTGTAACATATTCCTGCCATGACTCATTCCAAGCGGTGTAATGGACATCGTGGGAGTTGGGAGTCTTGTGACATTATGCGGGCAATAGATCTCAGTGAACTAAAATTTTGAACAGAAGTATGCCACCTGTATGCGTTAACAAAATCTGATCCCATTGGTTTGGCGTGAAAGGCTGAAATTGAATTAGAAATTGAATCAGACTTGGTTTTACACTGCCGGACTTGAAGTTGAGTTCGGGTTCTCTGTTTTTTCTTTTTGTTAATAGTTATTGATCAGATAAGGTGTACATGTACTTTGTAATCTTGAATAGTTATGATTGTAAAATCTAAATTCTGATGAATATTTGGAACACACTGATGTTTATTTCTTTATGCATCTTGGTTCGGAGTTTAGATTTCTTTGAAGATTTATCGTCTTGGAATCGGTCCGCAACTTTTTGCCTCGAGATCAAAGTCTTGACATCGATCTGCGTAGTTTGATGACTCGAATGCACCTTCCATTGCATCCGAATCCAGTCCATCGCACGTTTGATGTACGAGTTGATTGAGTCACTTTTTCTAGTTAAGTGTTGCCTTTATTTCCAAGCTTAATAAGTTCAGGCTGGGCGGCTGGGCCACTGTTGCCTTTCTAAAGCGTCAAAACTGGACCTTCACACTCTGCCATGTCCCCTCTGATTTTGACAATTTTGACACTCTGGAGTTATCCTGGTTTTCAATTGGTATCTATGTAGTTCTATATGTAAGTGCTGGAACCATCTTGTCTATGTAGAATCGAAGATGTATTTTCAACCTACAGTTTTCATATTTATCCTTTCTGGAATTTGACCACCTATTTTCAAGGCATTTTTTTTTCATGTGTTACTCTGACGGCTGAATGTTTAGTGGGAATCAAGCGGTATGAGATTTCAAAATTCAATTCGGCATTGTGACCAATACTTGGTATTGGATGATTCGTTTATAGAATGGTACAATGATTGAGCCCATATTAAATTGGGGTCAATCGACTTATAGCATACTCCATATTAAAAATAAGAATTAACATACAATTATTGAAAACGAGAAATGACAAAATCAGTGTCAACCTCTTCGATTCAGACGGACATCATCTGCTGATACTATGATACTAACACCAGACTTATTTAACTGAAATGAAAATCGGACAGATTTTCCGGCTGGAATTAGATATTACCTTTCAAACAAGTGTAAAAAAACCCGAACCTGTCCGTAATGTTCCTACATTCCGGTGGATTATGGGCATTAACCTGCAATAACATTCTTGAATGGGTTCAATTTCATAGAGTTTGATGTTTCTCCTATTATCTTTTGATTGTGGAGGAAGCCAAGTTGAAGGCTTTGGATCAAATCGCAGCCTTGTTATTGATTTCTCATGGCATTCTCATAAGCCAGTTGGTTGGAACTTACTCTTGCCTTGAAAGAAGGGTAATGTTTCTGATTTTTTTGAATTGCAAAGCTCTGAAATGTGGTCTAAATCCGTCAACCCAGTATCACCATCCATATTGGCAAAAAAAAAAAAAAACACACACATTAATATTATTTCGTATAAGAAAAAACGAAATACAATGAGCAGATGGAACTTATGTTACCCAGGTTGATACAGAGGTGGGACCCAACAAAAGGGCCTCAAAAAATGAAAGGAATTGAATATCATTAATGTACAGGATCTGACACTAACATTCAAATCCATAACTTCAAGAAAGGCAGGATGAATTATGTACAAATTTGAAGGACGGCACAATCCTGTAACTAGTGCCCTGTGAAAAATCTGTTACTAAGTATACAACAAAATCTGATCTGTCATGCATTTATAGGACTCTCTTCATTCGGTCTACTCTCTTGTCTTTTCTTATTACGAGGCTTCTTTGTCCCATAGAACTTAGCTTCTCGACGAGCACTAAAGCCGACCGTGCTACGCCGAGAATACCTCATTTTCAACATCTTACCATATTCAGGGTCGTCCTTCCCATACACTCTTATCCCCTGAATCAGTTCATGGTACATTGGGAAGAACTTCATTTGAATTGTTGAATATACAACATACGGGATGAGAGCACAGACGGCCACGAAGAAGGTAATGACCCAGTAAGAAGGAGAAGAACCACAAGCCTCGATGAAGATTTTGTATGCAGTAGTAGAAAACGTTGGTGTTAACGAACCATAGATTAGAAGGAAAAGATACCAGACTGCGATACTGCCCCATACAAATAGATGATGTATCCATGTGAAGTAGCTAACTGCAAGTGCCATTTGACAGTTCACAATCCACACGATACATGTGTACATCGTTGTGCCAAGGACATCTCTGCTTGCAAGTTCACCACCTCTACGGAAAGCCTGAATTTGCAATGCCCTTGTCGTGAAGAAGAAGACAACAGCAGCACTGTAAACACCATTAAGCATCCAGCTGAATATCCGTCGCCAACTGAACAGCACGTTCTGGACGCCTTCTTGGTATAACAAGGGAAACTGTAGGCAGTAAAAGTGCAAAGAATGAACGAACATAGCAGGAGAAGCAATCAACTAGATCAGAAGCTGAACTTTTTTCTTGTATTTTGTTTTTGATTTTTTATTCTAAAGAACAACTGATCTTAATTTTGCAGTTGAGAATCGTTGGCAATCAGTTTTCAAGAATTAGAATTGTAATTCCATGTTATCTAAATATAAAAGCAGAAAACTTGCTGGATCGTTTATTAATTGTATCTGTGGATAGGTGACTTTGGCACCCCCACTGGACTTGGCCCACACTTTCAAACCAGTTAGAAGATATTACGTTCATCATTTCTTGATAGATTAAATAATTACTTCATTTTTTGCCCTTTATCCAAGAATAAGCTTAAGATTTTCTTCAATAACCCAAACCACGTATCCTTGTTGCAAAAATTCTCTTTAACCATTGACAAAGACATGCTTACCTGGAGACATAACCTCGCTGAAACGTCTTGGTCAAAAATACCCAGGGCAGCCACAGGAAGTGAAGTGAAGAAAACATTGTACGTTGACATAAACCAATCATTGTAGGCAGCTTGACCCGAGAATGATGCAAAAATCTCATACAGGAAAAGAGTGAAGCCGAATACCATGTTCTTGTAAAAGAAGTAGCATATCTGCATAGGATTAAATACAATGCACAATTTCAGAGACAGAGACCAAGAAAATTTTAAAAGCTTAGTTCTGAAAAATTGCAAATGGATGTACCATCGAAGAGATTCTTCTGTAGCACCAATGTCCATGGACCAGCAGCAAACGCTCTAGGAAACAGAACTGAGCAATAGCTACATCACTGGACATGACTGCCTGGCATTTCAAATAGCTAACAATTAAATAATGCAACAGAAAGCCAATGAATGAAAGAAAAGACTAACATGCAGTTTCATTTGAGACAAATAATTAGAAATTTAGAATCTAGAAAATCCTACCTGCATTCCTTCAACGCCACTAATTCCAACTCCAATGTCGGCTTCTTGGAGCATACCCACGTCATTAGCACCATCACCTATGGCCAATGTTGTCTTTCCAGTTCCTTCCTTCACCAGCCTTGTCACCTGCGATTTACAGTGACTTGAGGTCTCCGAATGACTTCTAGTAACTGAATAACTTACGAAGTTAAGAAAATCACTAACCAGAGCTTTTTGTTTGGGGGATGAACGGCAGCAAATAACTGACGCACAGCCTATTGCCAGTTCCAAGAATTTGCTTTTGACATCCCCTTCAAGGGCAAAGGCCAAGGCTTTCCCATCAATTATCAATGCAAACACTTCTGTGCTTCCCATAGATGAAACCAACTGAGATTTTCCTTCATTTATCTGTTCGACTATGCTTGCCTTTGATGCCTGACAATTTCAAATTGACAATTTAGAAACCACATACAATGACAGACAACATATTTCAATTCATCCAAGGGAGTTTCATTAACATACTAAAGAAAAAGCAAATAAGAGAAAGAAAGGATTCCCTTGTTAAGAGGAATGATCAAAAGACCAAAGAAGAATGCAAGAGCAAATAAATCAAAGTAGCAGTCAAGAAAAAGAACAAAGAATCCTCAGAGCTCATCTTCAATTTCTTCATTTTGTTTCATGAATAGAAAGCTTTCATTTTCTAGCACAAAGTGAAGTAGTAGGATACGTTCTCAAACTCACATGCCCTACCAACAAAACTCATCAAATATTTTTGTTTGGCAGAAAGTCATGATCACTATAAATAAATAAATAACAGTCTCCAGCACAAGTGGCAAATCATTTGTAGTTTATCAATATACTTTCATGTGTATTGTTGCTATTGTGCAATTTCTTCGTGAAGTCCCAAAAGGTTGTTATGAGCACTATGAAAAATTTTGCACAACAAAAAGGTTTTGAAGCTTAGTTTTTATGAAGCCTCTTCACAAAAATCACCTGCTTTAACTTCCTAAATATCCATCATATGTGGCACCAAAAGCTACTATTCTCCTTCCAAATACTGTGCAATTTCTTGCTACTTTGCTTTATGATTTCATGGCAACCACACCATCCTTTCCTATGTTGAACATTTTCCATCGCCAGTCATTTCTATGTTTTCCTTTTACCAGCACACGTCTGCAGATCCGAAGGCTAGTCTAGCACACTAAAGCTAGGAGTGATAACACAATAAAAAATTGAGCAGTGTAATTGCTCAGGGGAAAGATGTAAGCTATCAGTGATGGTGTTGACCTAGAGCCATACTATGCTGGCATTATATTATCTACCTTTGCAATTTCATCTTTGTCTCCCTGTTTCTCCAACCATTTGATTTGCGGTGTATCCAAGGTGATGATTATCTGTTCCATTCCTTGCCTGAGCAGGCTGCACGCAAAACTGCAAATATGCCTCGTGTCAAAAATATAGCCATGTAATTAAAGTAAAGCAACTCATGTATCATAATTTACTCATCTATAACTTTTGTAAGGCATACCCAATATTGATTGCAGTTTCCATCTTATCTCCAGTGAGAACCCATAACTTTATTCCTGCCTGTGCTAACTTGTCAATGCATTCAGGAACCTACAAAGAAAGAGATAAAAATGTCAAAACGAGAAAGAAAAAGAAACCTTGAAATACATTTCTCAAAGTCCAGGACTAACCCCATTCTGCAGTTTATCTTCAACAGCAGTTGCACCAAGAAGAATCAAGTCCCTCTCCATTTTATCAGCCACCTCATCAACCTTTTCATCTCGATCTGCACTTACTGAATTCTTAGCTTGAAGAAGTTCCCCACTAAAATTCTTATATTCTTCTTCATCCAGTTTGCGATATGCGAGCACCAGAGTTCTCAAGCCAGCATCAGCGTATTCATTGATGTGTTCCCTTGTTTCCTCCTCAAACTTCCTGCCTTTCTCAGAGAGCCTTTCAAACATGACACTGCAATGAGGATGTTGAAGAAATAAGCTAAACACAGTCCGCCTTTCTGACAAATAAGACCTTCAACTTCAAGAAGAACGACAACTATTGTATAAATCAAACATTTTTATATGAGATAAAGATAATCAACTGTGGACAAACTGTAATCGTCAAGGAGTTTCATGCCACAGACCTGTCAGCACCTTTAGAGAGAAGAAGTATCTGATTTTCCTCATTTTTAACAATCACGGACATCCTCTTGCGAGAGCTGTTGAACTCTATAACATGCAGCAGCTCATAGGACCTATACGACAAAAACTTGATCAGAGGCTCCAACAACTTGAACATAACACAAGCAAAGGACACAACAGAGAGACTGAATCAGGTGTGGTAGGAGCAGGCAGTCCTTTCTTACCTTTCACCTTTCTCTCGAGATATGGGATCCAACTCATGCAATGAGATGCTTGTCTGTGTCCTCTTGAAAAATTTGAAGCCCACCTCTCTTGCTGCAATCACAAAAGCTGCCTCGTCTGGTGATTCAGCTTCATAAGTAACCTTGCTGGATTCTTCATTCACTTCAGGAATAGCAGTTTGACAGATGGCCAATACACGAAAAAACTTCTGAATGACATCTGAGTGTGGTTCACGGATCCAGTTGCCATTCATGATGCGATCATCCATGAAATTGAAGCCTTTAACTGATGGCTTCAAAACACTTTCATCATCTGTTTCTGATGATGATATTTCATGAATGGGTGACCCTTTTTTCTTTGCCATAGCCCTTTCAACCTCTGTTATGCCATGGCCATAAGCAACACCAGCCACAGAACACTTTAAGAACTCCATCGAGTTACAAGTCAGAGTACCTGTCTTATCTGACAATACAGTGTCAACTTGACCAAGCTCTTCATTCAAGTTTGATGTTCGAGCATGTGCTGGCCTATCATACTCCTCATAGTACATTTTCTGGTCTCGATTGATGAAAACACATTGGAGAATTTTAACAATTTCTATGGAAACATAGAGAGATATGGGAATGAAGTAGTTGTACAACATCAAGGCTGTAAGAAAATGGAACAAGGCTGCTAGACCTGCCTTTTTAGGATCAAAGAGTATGCTGGCATCATCAGGCCGGAGGTACCATCTCTTCATTCTGCCATTCTTAATATCCTGTTTGGTCCAGATTCCAAAGAAGACAGATCCACATGCAGAGATCACAACAAGCAGGGAAAATAAAAAATAAATAATTTTATCCATTTTCTTTTCAATCTTACTCCTCTTCGAGGGTGGTTCAGTAGAATTCTGTATAACTTTAGTGTCATGTCCAGTGAAGATAACTACACCATAGATATACTCGGTGTTGCGGAGCTTTGAGTCCCTGAGAAGAACTTGCTGAGGAGAAAGAGGGTACTGCTCAACTCCATACTTCATGCTTCCTACAAAGGAATACAGATTTGCGTTTGGGTCTTCACATTTAACCATTGCCTTGAACTGCCGGAAGTCAGATTCTTCACTTAAGCCAGAAGTAACCCCTAGTGCTTGCTTCAATTTCAAATTCGTCTCTCCATCAAGATTCATTGTCTCCACATAGCATATTGCATCATCATAACTGGAGGAAATCAATAGGAGGTCAGCAGGAAAGAAACCATCCTTCTCAACTTTGACAACATCTCCAACCTTCAACTGCTTCCATTCAGTATAGTCAAAACTTCCATCTCCAAGGCGCACCTTTACCTTCCGGTTATTAACCTCAAGATCCTGCAAATGTACACACCCTTGGGCATTAAAAATCATATGACTCATGCCACAGGCCATTTGCTCGTCTCCACAAATTCTCCAAATGTTAAAGGTTAAATGGCATGTGACACCTGAGATAATAGACTCTGAGGAACCTTGAAAGGCTTGAGGGAGAGCGTTATCTCCTTCCCAATTGGGTAAGAAAGAAAAGTAAGTACAAGAGGACCAGCAGTTCGAGCATAAAAGATATGCACGCAGACATCTATATCCTCATCTTGCCTATTCAACCACATACGCAAACCTTGTTTAGTTTGACAGTTGAAGCAGTCAAAATCAGACAATTTTTTGCATTCAATTTTTAGCATTACCACAGAGAGAGAGGGAGAGAGAGCTGAAAACCTATTTAGATGAAACAAACTAACAGTGCCTTTTGGCTGGAGGAACAGGTTTGTGGGATGGCCTAAGGCTGAGGACAATGTAAAAGAGAAGCACAGACAACAATACCTGCTTGAACCTCTTCCAATCTTCCACGGCTTCCTTAATCATGCTGACTAGAATGACAAAGGACAAAGGCACCATAGAGCTCACACCCGAGTAGGGAGACAGTCGAGTAAATCCAAGAGAAGCAGCAAGAAGAAAGTAAAGATTTGCTACCCTCCTGAATTGCTCAAACAAGGACTTTGGTATGAATGTGGCGATCGTATACTTGGTGGTGGACACGTAATTGGTCGCATAATTCTTGAGAGCAGCCTCTGCGCTGTTAGGCTCATTGCAGAACACCACTCTAGAGAAGCCTGGCCCTCCCACCTCCTCATGGTGGTCGCTACCGGTAGGCGGTCTGCCACAGGCATAGGTGTAGATCTTGCTTAATCGCAATTTTCTCCTCTTTTCTCTCCCACCCATCTGCTAACAAATTTACAACTCCCAACCACTCAAAATGCTACAAAGGTGTCCTTTCTCTGCTGCCAAGCTACAATAACTTCGGTTATACTGGAATCACCACCGACTCGATTCTTCAAAAGAATTAATGAATCCCCACAATGAGCGAGAGCGGGAGAAAGATTTTGTTAATTTTGCTTTGGCTTTTCTCTTCCTCAAAAATTCAGAAGAAAAACTGCCATTTCCTGCATGTAAGGAGGATACGAGATACGGACATCAGAAATTAGAGAAACGATCCACTGCAGGATTAGAAATAGTGGTACTGTGAAGGGAAAGAACGATGAAGGACGACGCTTCATGGGGATGTGTTGACCAAGGAATTGCCCCTTCCCTCTGACTTTTCTCAGCTGAAGGAAAGAGAGGGGGAAGGAGGAGAAACGAGTAGAGAATTCGACTGGTCTTAGCTCCGGATCTTGGTGCAAAGAAATCAAACGCGACCAGCTCTTGCTTCCACCTGCAACCCTCCCTTCCCTTGATTTCATGGTGGTCCAACGCAAGCCTCATTTAACGACCGAACGACCGAGGGATCAACGAAGGGATGCAGGAAGATCTCTGTGGTTGGTCAATGCGATTTGGAGTCCAACATATTCGTCAAATACCCGAAAAACACAAAACCGAAAAGGGCATCTCTCTCTCTCTCTCTCTCTCTCTCTCGAATGTGAAACGGTTAAAAATCTAGCTTACGCAGTTAATTCTGTAGTTAGGAGGAAAGGCTGATTAGTATGGGGGATGCAATAAACGAGAGAAAAGAAAAGGGGTTCAATGCCATCTCCGCTGCTGGGGAGAAATGGCGAAGCAAGGAAACGACATGGAAGCAACGATGGGGACCCTGCGGCGACGACCGCCAGGAGGAAGAGAGAGAGAGAGAGAGTGCGTATAATTAGGGGCGGCTGGTCAAGGACTCAAAAGACTCCAGACGATCCGGGAGAGAGAGGGTGTGGTTGAGAGAGAAGGCACATTGGGAATTTGGGACTAATCGAATTTTGTGCAAATGAACATGAATTCGGATTCAGATTCGAATTCTATTTTCCAAAAATCAGGTTTACATCCCATTAGCACAAGATGCTTACATTCATATGATTCAAATTTAGCTATTCCGATAGAGTTAGAGTTAGTAACGAATACATTTTCATAATCAAATGTATTCAATCTATTTGACTCCAAAGAATTCTAATTTGCCGGGTGAAAGTGAGTTTCGGTGTTTCTAAGAAGATGCAGCCCAAATAATTGTGCAGTTCTCATGTCCCATTACATGAAAGCAGACCTGTCAAAGGCAGTAGTGGGTGGAGATGAATTAAATGTCAAAAAAATTAATTCCCAAAGGAATATGAAACTGTTCTTCTGTTCAAATCTGATTTGAACGCACGCCACTTAGATGTGATCTAATACAACGAGTTTGTGGCCATAAAATTTTGTTGGATTTTTTCTAAACTAAGGGTATTAATATTTTCATTTGTCTAATTACTACTTCAAAACTTATCAGGTGGTGAAGAAAATAAGGTTTGATGACTAACTAAAATCAGATATGGCATGTGATTTTGCACCAGAATCTAAATTCCGCAAAATTTGATAAAGTTCTTGTGCCTTAGTAATAATATTGGAGTTTAAGCTAATCGGGCTCAGATTTAGTTATAAAATGCCGTCATTTCCAAGGGCGGAGCTAGAAATTTCTTTTGAAATGATTGAATAGCTTTTTCAAAATTTGTATAGAAGCCGCCATGACCGTTGCAGCCTCCTGCCTTTACTCAATAAAGCCCAATGGAGTCAATGCAGTCTAATTCTCATTGCATTCTGGTCGCAGTCCTTTTTTTATATAATTTTTCTATTTTTTTTTAAAATTAAGTATTTTTGGATTAGATATTGAAGAAGATGAACTACTTTTGAATTTGGTTTTTGTGCATTTGATGATTCAACGACCTTCCTTGAATCCGCGTTGAATTCTGTTATGGAAACAGGAAATAGTTGATGACTTCATAATTGCACTTTATCAACTTTCTAGAAAATTATAAGCATCTTCATGTAAATTTCGTCTTTGGAAATTACGAGACAATCTTGAACTGAGATGTTGCGGCAATTTCAAGGAACAAAACTTCAAGATTCATGATCATGAGGTTCTATTGAGATGTTTATATTGTACTTAGATATAAGACGTCAAACAGAACGGCTCATATAACATCAAAATTTTAATCGTAGAGAAATCCCTATTTTTTGTAAAAACAACTAAAACTAAAGCTTGTTTTATATCAAATTAATTTTTATAAACATATTGGGGTGTTTTTATTTTGTTTAATATATATTTCTAACAAAAAAATTAAAGGGTCTGGTTTTTACCCTTAACCTAACGGTCTAGAATTTTCAATTTCTCTCTCTCTCTCTCTCTTTATATATATATATATATATATATATATATATATATATATATATATATATATATATATATATATATATATATATATATATATATATATATATATATATATATGAGAGTTAAATAGCTTCGCATTTTTCAAGGTTCTTTCTTTTTTAGGATTTCAACTTAAAGAGAAAAAAATGAGATGTATATAAATTTTTATCGGCAAAAAAATAAATAAGTTATTTGTATCTACATTGCACTTCGTTCAAACAGGTTTTAATATTAATTAGATTAAGTACATTTACAAAAAAAAATGTCATATTTAATATTTGTAGGTTTTGTTAGTGACCTTTAGACACTTTAGTCAATCAATTATTAATATCTTTGTCCGGTTTAAAGATAAAAGAAAGGAAACGGCCATACGGTTTGATTGCTGTCCGGACCATTTCAAAGCAAGGCCGTGAATACGGAAGGGCGGTCCCTTTTAGGAGACCCACCAAAATTGGCTCATTAGCTGACCCACCCTTACTGGTTTCAACAACCACATGAAATTTTGTACATATCTAATGTTTGTGGCAATTATATATATATATATATATATATATATATATATATATATATATATATATATATATATATATATATATATATATATATATATATATATATATATATATA